>JAOTQR010022659.1:0-16927 GCA_025774065.1 Solanum ossicruentum
TTTAAAAGAAAAATAACATAAATGGTTTTGACATTATTGGGGAATCTAATTAGATTGAAACCAATAATAAACAAAATGTTCAGCATCCCAAACAAATAGCAAATATCTGGAAAAAAAATGAAAGGAGGAATTTAAAGAAAGGATTGGGCTTAGCAAACCCAAATGATGACTTGTTTTAATTCCTCATGTTTGGGCCTGCATAGTTCTTGCTTCTTGGGTTATGTATTCTTCCTCCTGAGAATTGGGCTGACTCGAAGAAGAGGGAGTTTGGGCCTCCATGGCCCAAGGAATGCAGAATGAGGGAGTCCAAAATGACTCGGAGCGGAATCACATGCAAGAGAAGATGAAAAGGAATTAAGCAAACAAAACTCCAAAAAACTGATCGAAAGCAGTAAAATAGCATGTAATTAATTAAGTACAGGAATAAAAGGTAGTCTTAGTTCAGCTAACACTCTAAATAATTTCATCAAGGACCTTGAATCTTCACGCAATTGTGGAACAGAGAAATGAGATCATTAAGATGAGCAACATATATCACAAGTGCAACTAACCTTAGATATAAGGAACTAGTACCAGAAAGGCAAACTAATATATGTTTTGAACATTAGATAGCCTTAGGCCTCATGTATTAACAACAATCAGGAACTTCATTAAGACGGATAAGAAAGTTTCAGACCGTTGAGAACTAAATCACAGGAAACAATCAGTTAGTGAACTGCAAATTACACCATTCTTTAGCCTTTTAAAATGCTAGTAAAAGGCTAGACATCAAGGCAGAGCCAATCCAGTACACATTGAAGTAAAAATGAGGCATGAGTTGTTATAACCTAGAGCTAGGCAGTGATATCAACCCAATAACATCAGATTCATGAGAAGAACCAAGCTAACACAGAAAAAAACCAAACTGACAGCATTTCAGAGGACTAGAAACATCAGTAGAATGCCTGGACATGATTATAGCATATTTCTGAAAGCAACGATCATTTTAATACTTGTTTCAAATTTTAGCAACTTACAGTGAATCAAGATGACCATAACAGAATCATTAATCTTAACAGTAACTATCTTAGACATGTCAAACAGAGTTCGAAAACAATAAAGAGATTAGCCAACAACTCACCTTCACATCACATCAATAGATATCCATTAGAAACAAATACGACTCAACAGAAACTAAACGAACTGACAAACAGCCCGAGACACTCACCTACTTGACAATAACAAAATTGAAACAAAGAAGCAGGATGAATTCAAACAAGGGGGGCATGGTTCACAGGCCATTAGAATAATACAGACGATATTTGAAGACATCATTTAACCGGAAAGATTGAATTTGACCAAACACGACAGTCTCGAAGAAAAGCGTGAAATCAATATGAAACAAGATCCTCATAACTCAAAGATTACTCTCTTACTTCATGAAAGTATATCAACAAACACAGCAAGATCACAATATTACGTAGCTAACAGGAAACCATTTCGACTAACACAGCAACATCATAGTATTAACAAGACGAAATCATAGCAGCTACAGTCACAACAAAACAAGACAAAACGGAAGATTTCAATATAACGCTAGAATTTATCTCATAATCAAATGCAAACAGAATGGAAAATAGCAAATTAGCGTATTACCTTTTTTGGAGCAGGAACTGGGACGACGACGAGCTTAAGGAAAGTCGTTTACACCACTTAGAATCAGATTTTTGTGACAACTCGAAATTAGGAAATTTAAAGCCTCAAGGCCCTTGAACTCAACCAATTTTCTAGAAAAACTCTGTGGAAATGGTATGCATCGCAATAATGCTTCTTCAGAAAATCGACAGCTGCCGAAGTTTATCCTAGGGTTTGTTTAAATTCATTTTCGCTGCTATTGAGTGGAGCTTTCGGCGTTTCTGAGGATTTCAATCGCCGCCTCCTACATTACGGTCTTTGAACTCGTCCCCCTCATGATTTTTTCCTCCTTTTTCAATTTATCCCCCTTCAGAATGCAGAAGAAAAAAGGATTATATAGCTCCCAAAATTAGGGCGAATCGAGGAATTTTTGGGGGTGGATTTTGAATTCCAAATTCAAAAATCCTCCATTTAGGCAAGAAATCTTTGGGATTTTGCAAAATCCTCAACAGATTGAAAATCAACATTGAATTTTGCCGGATTTGTTGGGATTGTTAGTGAACGTTGGGGATTCTCGGGTGAACAGCGCCGGGTTTTCTGGTTTTTGGCTGCTGGTTTTATGGGTTGTTGAAGAAGGAAGAAGAAAGATGGGAATGGGGAAAAGCTTCGTTGAAGGGGAAAGAGAAGGGGATATGAAAATTAGGGGTGCGTAGGGTGCACGCGCCCGCTTAAAAAATCTTAATAATTTTTTTTTGAAAAAATAGTTCAAAAATTGTTAAAAAATAAAAATAAAGCTCGATGACTAATTTGATACCGTGGAGGGTAAAAATTGGGTGTCAACAATCATAATTGTGTATTTAATATGGTTTCTTCATGAAAAAGAAGAAGTATATGCTAGTTATGGTTGTGCTGAAAATTAGACAGCATGTGTTTAAAAAGTTGCTACACACTTGCCTTTTGTTTTAGTGGCTTCTCTATGGTTTATGGGTTGTATTATGAAGAGAAGTTGATGTTATTAACATGGTTTGAGTTATAGATATTACTCTAAGGTTGCTGCCCTGATTTTGGTTTCATTTAACAAATGAGTTTTATTGTGCTATCTTAAGTGTAATGTTGATTGGAACTTGTGGGGTGATGGATGGAAGGCTATTGCCTCACGTCCTTAAAGAATGATTTGTTACTGTTCTGAGAGTGGTTCAAGGCTATTTTTATGAATAGATATGTTGAGAACAATTTGGTTAAAGTTGGAACGGGTTTGGAATTGTCGACGTCAAAATAGGGCAAAGAGGTGTAATGTTATGCTGTCCATTTGTAGGTTGTGTAGAATTGTTATGTTTTGTGCTTTGTGGGCTTTTGTAAGACTGTTATGGCACTAAAACAGGCTTCACATGATATATATATATACGAATGTGTATTAGAAAATACGATTAGGGGCGGAAAGGTTGAAGGAATACGCTCAGGTTTATAAATACCCGCTTTCTGCCCATATGTTGTTTTCTTATGTGATTGGGCTGCCAAGGTATATCTATTGGCTGCTAATACTAGTTTTATCACCTACTATATTGTAGATAAATATTTGGAGGAAAGGAAGGTTATCTCGAGGTAGTAACGAGGTCATACAACGAGGTATGTAAGGCGACTTGATTTCATATTGTTTGGCATGAAACATAGATCTTTCCTTGGACATAAAGGCATTTACCAACTCCGACACAACTATTAACTGGGTCTCCACTCTTTCACATGTTTATATGCTCCCATATGTAGTCACCTTCAAATTTACATACATACAGGACACCAAGTTACATGGGTTCTTGTTGCTAAATAGAGTTCACGAGTAGTTTCATCTCACACGCATTTCATTATTTGTTTAACGTACTCTTTTCATTGTCATATTGTCCTGTATGATTATCTACATGTCACATGCTACATCTACAGTCCTACAACTCCAATATTATGACCCCCAAAAGAATCACCTCAAAGGTAATTGAAAGATAAAGTATATTGTTTATTGATGGGTGGTTGCCCGAGGGGTGGAAGAATCACCTAGCCAAGGACGATCCTATCACGGGTGGTAGCCCGAGGGGTTAAGGAAGAACCTAGCCAGGGACAATATCGATACAGTTTTAGCACTGATCAGCTGGTCATTTGTATTACATGTTGTGCACAGATTATACAGTAAAGGCAAAGTAATATAAAGAACATAAAGTACATGATCCCACAGTGTAACTAAAGGTAGTCTCTTATTCTACACCAGTGCATAGTTTCATTTGAATTGTTACTTCATATACAGTATTCCCTGCCTTACATATTCAGTACATTATCTCGTACTGACGTCCCCTACGGGGGACTTGCATTTTATGTTGCAGGTACATGTGCTAGTAGATCTCCCCAATAGAGTACAGATATCCAGCTGTTGTTACCAAGCTCCAGGTTGCTTCGGAGTTTGGCTTGTCTAGATCTTATATTTTGTGTTATATAGTTAGTCAAGGTGGGGCCTGTCCCGACCCTTATCAAATACTTTTCCTTATCTAGTGGCTTTGTAGATTATGTAAATTAAAGTATGGTCATGTTTCATGCTTTAACCACCAGGGCCCCAATGGCCTAGCCATATGCATTTCCTTTTCGCTTGTTATCACTGTTTATTTTCTTAAAGGCATGTCAAATATAGAAATCCTTTATAATATGTATAGGAAACGCATAGATACAGGTTGGTTCTCCCGAGCCTTGTCGACAACGGGTGCCAGTCAGCCCTAATGGGACTTTGGGGCGTGACAAAATGACTCTCCGCGATGCATGATAAAATGAACCTTTCAGAAAATGACTCTTCGCGATTCATGATAAAATGACTCTCCGGGATGCATGATAAAATAACACTCCGCGATACATGATAAATGACTCTCCATGATGCATAATATATGACTCTCTGCGATACATGATAAATGGCTCTCCATGATGCATGATAAATGACTCTCCGTGATGCATGATAAAATGGCTCTCCGCGATGCATGATAAATGGCTCTCTGCGATGCATGATAATGGCTCTCTGCGATGCATGATAAATGGCTCTTCGCGATGCATGATAAAATGACTCTCTGTGATGCATGAAAAATGGTTCTCCGCGATGCATGATAAATAGCTCTCTGCAATACATGATAAATGGCCCTCCGAAATGCATGAAAAATGGCTCTCCGCGATGCATGATAAATGGCTCTCTGTGATGCATGATAAATGTCAAATTGCTGGGGATTAAAGTGAGACGAAACTATTTATGCCTCGGCTATCCTTTCGTAGATAAGACCTGCAAAAAATTTCCCTGCATGCACAGAAAATTTCTTAATTTCAAAATGAACTGATCTGTGTTGATTCTTCGGTTGTCTACTCCTCGTCTTGTTCCTCGATGAACAGCTTTGATTTCCCATCTCTTGGTAGACAGAAGGTAGAAAATATATATTTTGACAAAATATTTGACATATTAGAAACAACAAATTTAGAAAAGGTTTTTTTTCTGAAGAAAAATCACTGTTAATAATCATGTTACGTAAAGCTTGGATGAACATGTTCGACTTTTGACGTAGATTCCTTGGTGTATTGTGTTTGTCTTGAATTCTTGATCAGGCTGAGAATCCTTAAGGTGTTTTTTAGACTTTTAACGATGCTTAGCAAAATTTTGAGGGTAACATCAAAATTTCTATCCCGGTTTAGATATTGTCAAGGATTAGTAGCCTGTCAGAAACACCTTGAGAAATTTTAAGATCGTTTCTCAAAATTCTATCCCAGTTGAGGCCTTATCATGCATTGAACTTCGATTTGTCGAAGGTAGACCTCTTTGTTCAGAATTTTTGAGTTTCTCTCAAAAATTCTGCCCCAGTTTCCTATATGGGAGTATGACCGAGCTGTTGTAGCGCCTACGTATCCCATTGGGACAGGAACCATGTTAAACATAGTTTCTCTCTTGGGAGATAGAGAAAAATAGAAATTTTGAAATGAAAATGACCGAGGCCGACATAGACTGCCTACGTATCCCATTCTTGAGAATTCAGGTCAAACGTAGTTCATGAAGTAGGGAGAAACAAAATAAAATGCAAAAATTAAATTGTGTAATTACAAAGGAGAAAAAGACAAAGGCGAACTCTAAATCTTCAAACGTAATATCTCTTGAAAGCATCTGAATTGATTGGTCTTGGCCACTCTTGACCATCCATCTCTGACAAAATTAACACTCCCCCTGACAGCGCTTTGCGAACCATATACGGGCCTTGCCAATTTGGGGCAAGCTTTCCCTTGTATTCATCTTGACTGAGAAAGATACGTTTGAGCACCAATTGTCCGACCTTGAACATTCGAGGTCTTACCCTCTTATTGAAGGCACGAATCATCCTCTGTTGACATAACTGACCAATGCAAACAGTCGTCATCCCTTTTTCATCTATTAAAGCCAAATGTTCGATTCGATTGTGAACCCAGTCGGCATCACTCAGCTCGGCTTCTTAAATAATTCTCAATGATGGTATTTCTACTTCGGCCAGTATTATTGCTTCTGTTCCATATACCAACAGGTACAGGGTTGCCCCAATGGATGTTCTAACAGTCGTACGATATCCCAATAAAGCATAATGTAGCATTTCGTGCCATCCTTGGTGTCTGTCAATCATTTTCCTTAAAAGCTTCTTGATATTCTTGTTGGCGGCTTCTACAGCTCCATTCATTTGAGGACGATACTTTGTTGAATTTTGATGAGTGATCTTGAATTGTTCACATATCTCTTTCATCAAGTTACTATCGAGATTTGCTCCATTATCGGTGATGATAGATACTAGTATTCCAAATCGACATATCAAATTGTTGCATACAAAATCAGCTACAACCTTCTTTGTTACGGACTTGTAGAAGGTTGCCTCTACCCATTTAGTAAAGTAGTCAATGGCAACCAAAATAAATCTATGACCATTAGAGGTAGATAGCTCTATTGGATCGATAACATCCATGCCCCAAGCTACAAACGGCCAAGGAGAACTCATAGATTTGAGTTTATGAGGAGGGACATGAATCAGATCACCATGTACCTGACATTGATGACATTTTTGCACAAATTTGCAATAGTCGTGTTCCATAGTCACCCAAAAATAACCGGCTCGAAGGATTTTCCTTGCCAGGGTGAGTCCATTCATATGAGTACCACAAACCCCGGCATGTACTTGTTCAATAAGCTTCATGGCTTCTGCAGTATCAACACATCTGAGGAGACCTAGATCTGGAGTCCTCCTATAAAGGATTTCCCCACTCAGAAAGAAATTGTTTGCCTTCCAACATATAGCCCTCTTCTGATCAGAAGTAGCATTTTCAAGATAAGTTCCAGTCTCTAAATACTTCTTTATGTCGAAATACCAAGGCTTTCTTCTGGTTCTGTCTCGATATGCAAACAATGGGCTGGTTGCTCCATCAAGTCTATCTCTAAAGGATTAATATATGTTATGTCCAGATGTTGAATCATCGAGGAAATGGTGGCA
The DNA here is from genome assembly GCA_025774065.1 of Solanum ossicruentum. NCBI lineage: Eukaryota > Viridiplantae > Streptophyta > Magnoliopsida > Solanales > Solanaceae > Solanum > Solanum ossicruentum. The sequence continues at coordinate 7,122 of JAOTQR010022659.1, forward strand.
AGGGCATCGACGAACTCATTTTGTATCCTCGGCTTGTGCTTGAACTCGATCTTTCAAAATCTTTTACACAACTTCTATACCAAGTGCACATATGATATGATCTTCGGGTTCTTTATAGCCCATTCTCCTTGAACCTGATGAATCAGCAAACTGAGTTTCCAATGACCAACAACTCTTGGACATTCATGTCTATGGCCATCCTCAAGCCCAAAATGCAAGCTTCGTACTCAGCCATATTGTTGGTATAACGAAATCAAAGTTTTGCAGCCATCGGGTGATGTTGTCCAAATTCTGATACTAAGACTGCTCCAATGCCACTACCTCGGCAATTCACGGCTCCGTCAAAGAACATTCGCCAGCCCGGGTATGCCTCGAAGATGTGTTCTCCTGCAAATGATATATCTTCATCTGGAAAGTAGGTTTTGAGTGGTTCATAATTATTGCCAACAGGATTTTCTACAAGATGGTCGGCTAAAGCCTGTCCTTTGATTGCTTTCTGAGTTACATACACGATGGCAAACTCACTCAACAACATTTGCCATTTGGCTAGCCTTCCTATAGGCATTGCTTTCTGAAGATATATCTTAATGGATCCATCTTCGAAATGAGGTATGTAGAGGAAGACAAACAATGTCTCAACTTCTGAGCAACCCAAGTCAAAGCACAACAAGTCTTCTCCAAATAAGTATATCGAGTTTCATACGGAGTGAATTACTCAAATAGTAGATCGCTCGCTCCTTCTTCCCGATTTGATCATGCTATCCCAGCACACACCCGAATGCATTATTCAGAAACTAACAAATTCAATAATAGCGGATTTCCTTCTCGCGGAGGTACCAGCATAGGTGGATTAGACAAATAGCATTTGATAGTATCAAAAGCAGTCTGGCATCCTTCACTCCAATTTGTCATTGCATCCTTTTTCAACATCCTGAAGATAGGTTCATAAATCAGCAAAGATTAGGCTATGAATCGACTGATGTAATTTAATCTTCCTAAGAAACTCATGACTTCTTTCTTCGTCTTTGGAGGAGGCAAATCCTAAATTGCTTTGATCTTAGAAGGGTCGAGCTCAATACCTCTTCGACTGACTATAAATCCCTATAACTTACCGGCGGGCACCCCAAAAGCATATTTGGCAGGATTCAACTTCAAGTTGTACCAGTGTAGGCGGTCAAAGAATTTCTTCAAATGAGTCAGATAATCCGGACTCTTGCAGGATTTGATGATGACATCATCCATGTACACCTCAATCTCTTTGTGAATCATGTCATGGAAAAGAGTTGTCATAGCTCTCATATAAGTAGCTCCCGCACTTTTTAGGCCAAATGGCATCACCCGATAATGGTACACACCCCAGGGTGTGATAAAAAGCTGTCTTTTCTGCATCCTCTTCATCCATTAAAATTTGATGATATCCTGCAAAGCAATCCACGAATGATTGCATCTCATGTTTGACACAGTTGTCAATGAGAATGTGGATGTTTGGCAATGGAAAATCATCCTTGGGGTTGGCTTTATTTAGATCTCTATAATCAACATAGATCCTGATCTTTCCATCTTTCTTGGGCACTGTAAGAATATTGGCCAACCAAGTGGGGTACTGCATTACCTCTAGCACCTTAGATTGTATCTGTTTGGTAACTTCTTCCTTGATTTTCACACTCAAATCCGGCTTGAACTTCTGAGTCTTCTATTTTACTAGACTGAATTCTGGGTTGATTGGTAATTTGTGAGAGAAAATATCAGTACTCAGACCTAGCATATCCTCACAGCACCAAGCAAACACGTCCATGTATTCTCCAAGCAAACTAGTGAGTTCACCCTTCTGAGGATCCTTCAAATGGACACTGATTCTGGTCTCCCGGATGCATTCTTCATTTCCAAGATTCACTGTCTTAGTCACATCCAGATTAGGCTTATCCCAATTTTCAAATTGTCTCAATTCCTGGGCAAGATGTTCGGGAACTATAGCTCTTTCATCGTATTCATCGAACTCATTGTCATCGACTTCATTTTGTTCATTCAACTTTTGACATGACATGACTTTGTCAGGTTTAAAACTATTTAAACTGTATCATAAACAAATGTAATTAGATAAGAAGTAATTGAAATGATAGGATGAATATAAAGTGCGATTTGAAATAAATGGAGGCTTTCATTTAAAAGAAAGTGCAAACTTTGGCCATGACCAAGGGTCAATCTGCCTTTTGAGATATTACGAGAGAAATTAACAAAACTAAACATGAGTGAAATAGCAAGGTCACGGGCCTCCCCCGAACTGCCACCTATTTTTAAAAGCGAGTAATTTAACAATTCTTTGTCTACCAAGACAAGTAGGGTATCAACAGCGAGGTGGATGTCTCTTTCAACTCTTAGTCATCTAGTTCTGCACTTCGAGCACTTAATGCTTGGTCTGTTTCATCATCATCAATTGCATCAATTTTTTCAAACAGGTCCTAGATCCCTCCCCAAGACCATCGTCACCTATGCATTCTCGTACTGAAAATGACTGATACAGATGGGGTATTGGTCGGGCCGAAGCTCGATCATCCTTCTGATTCTGCACTTCCCCAAGATAGTGTTTCCCAGGCAAAATCTTGACTATTTTGCTGGCAAAGGAGTAGGCTTAGGAAAACCCTGCAAGTGCTTCCCTAGCCCAAAACCCGGTTCAAACCCATTTCTTAACATCACTGGGGTTATCATCTTATAAACAGTAGGTATAGGAGGTCCCGCCATCTAGTCATCTTCGATAGCGTTCACTATTTCAACTGTGTAAAAATTCTATCCTCTAATGATATTATCGATGATGGGCGAATACACATTCGAATGGCTTCCCTCACCATAAATAACCACTTCACGTTCATCCCAAATGAACTTCATCATTTGGTAAAGGGTAGAAGGCATAGCTCCTGCCATATGGATCCAAGGTCTTCCTAACAACATATTATAGATGGTAGCTCTGTCCATCACCTGAAGTTCGACAACAAAGTGGGTTCCACACAAATTGTTAGATTTACTGTCCCTAGTGTATCTCTTCGACCACCATCAAATGCTCTCACATTAACTTGGTTTTGCTGGATTTTCCCCACATCGTAGTTCAACTGCTCAAGAGTGGATAGAGGGCAAATATTCAGTCCAGATCCATCATCTATCATGACACGATTTAGGATCATATCTCGATACTTGATAGTAACATGAGCTCCTTATTATGCATTGCTCCCTCGAATGGTAGCTCTTCATTGCCAAAACTGATGCGATGACCCTGGGTAACCCGACTTATCATGGCTGCTAGATTATCGTTGTCTGTTCCTACAGGCACATGAGTGTCCTCCACTGCTCTCATTCGTGCCTGTCTATGAAGTTGTGAGTTCATCAGTAGTGCCCATACAGAAATCTGGGCAGGTATCTTCTCCAAGTATTTCACGATAGAGTACTCCTGAGGCCGCCATTCTTCTCCAAAATTGTTCTGCCTCAACTTCACTTATCCGCATTTGAGCTTTTCTACCTACTCCATGATATGGTTTTCCCGTATCAATAATCTCGATCTCAACCTTCTTGTTAGGAATTCCCTTTGGTGCCATGGTAATCACCTTACTAGGTATTAATATCTCCAAATTAGGCTTCTCGGTGATACTTAAAGATGCCGCACTTTTCTCTAAACTTACAGTGCCATCTGGTACTATCTTCTTAGTTGTACATCAATTTTCTTCTCTCTCAATCATATCGGTAATGTTCCCTCTATGATCAGGTAAAGGATTCTTGTTGACATTGGGAGCAACAGTCCGAAGAACAACCATGTCACGATCAATTAAGTCCTGGATTTTATGGTTCAGATTTACTCAATCTTTAATGTCATGTCCAACATTGTTAGAATGGTAAGCACAAGTCTGATCACTCCTAAAGAAACGAGAATTAGCCTCCACGACTCTCGGAGGGGTAGGCTGGATCAATCCTACAACTGACAATCTTTCAAATAGCTTTGTCTGGCTTTCGGCAAGTGGAATAAACACCCTAGGGGTTTTGGGTGAGAGGGTTATAGTTATTTTGTGGGGGTAGAGGCACTCGATGATAATCAGGATGGTTTCGAAGGAGGGGTGTAGGGGTCTGGAATTTTGGGTATGGTGGTGTTTGGTAATTTGACGGGGGGTTAGGGGATTTGGGACTTGGTAACTAGTAGAGGGATTCCGATAAGTTGGTTTTGATATGGGAGCAACTTGGCGGTCGAGATTGGTAGTTTGGGATGATGTTTGGATATTGTGGGGAGTGATAATGGGGAGGAGGGGTTTAGTAGTTGCGAGTGAAGGGTGATATCCTGGTTGAGCATGAAAGGCGGGGAATGAACTTGGTGTAGGTTGAAAAATGGATTTGAGGGGATGTGGACTTTCTGGGGTGGCTGCTAGGGGTTCTCCTTTTGTCTTGTACGCCGGAGACGGCCGACACATCTTTTTTTTTTCTTTCTCAACATCCCGAACGTTCCAACTGAATTCGATATACGGGTGATCTTGCCTGTTTTGAGCCCATCTTTGATATTCTCACCAATCTTGACTATGTCTGCGAATTTTGCACCAACGAGCAACATCATTCTTTCATAAACTCCGGCTCTTGGGAGCACACGAACACTTCGATAATTTTTTTTTCAAACATGGGAGGACGTACTCTGGCGACATTCTTCCTCCATCTATGGGCATATTCCTGATAACTCTCGATTGACTTCTGTCTAATCTTCTCTAATAAATAGCGGTCTGACACTATTTCAACATTATAAGCAAAACTTTCGACAAAATCTTTGGCCATGGCACTCCAACTGGCCCATTTATTTGTGTCTTGGGAGGTAAACCATTATAGGGCCTCCCCGCTTAGACTTTGGCAGAAAAGCCACATCAACAATGCTTCATTTTTTCCGACACCCACCAACTGATCACAATATGCTCTTATATGGGCCAGGGGATTTTCACTTCCATCGAAAGTGTCGAACTTTGGTATTTTGAACCCTTCTGAAGGTTCAGATCTGGGTGAATGCACAAATTTTCATAATCTAAACCCGTAATGTCAGGTGTATAGCAAAATTGCTTTATAGTTTGTGCAATTTCTTCCCTTATATCTAATTTGGCCATCTCCTCCTTGGCCTTCCATTCTTTCTCCTTCTCCTCATATGTCAACATCGGAGTAAGTGGCATGAGGAATTTGTGAATTGGTAAGGATTGGGATATGGAAAGGGATTTTAGGAGGCACACTTTGGGTGGCAGGTAGGTAATGTCCGGGGGTTGGCTCAGGAGGGAAGGGATTATCTGGGGGTGGGTAGCGTGGGTAATTTGAGAGGAGCTGCAGGCTTGGGCAATATTTGTGTTTTGGAGAGGGGGTGGTGCTTGAGGAAAAATATTAAAAGGTCCTGCGTCGGAGGTAATTATGTTGATGACGAGAGAAGCTCGAACGGGGGTAATTGGTGGATTTGTTGAGATAGGGATAGGTTGATGAGATAGATTAGGAGAAGAAAAATGAAATGGAGGCCTCCCGTCATTTGGACCGGGAAGATTAGCGGTGATCACCAAATTTGCTAACTCTTGTGTCTTCTTCATTTCCATCTTCATGTCAACGATCTGTTGCATCAGCTGTGCAATCTATTTGTTCTGTTGTGTGATAATGAGATCTGTCACAGTGATCTCAGTCAAGCTTGCATCATTATTGTTGTCCGTCATTTTTTCTTTCCACTGGTTTTGATCAGGGGAGGGATCTTTATGGACTTTGGATCTAGTGAAATAAGGATGATCAGCCAGCTTTATCAACACAGATCAATTCTAAATTACCTGTCGAATGAAAATAACTCAAAAGATAAATGTGTTAGTCCTTATTCATATTAAATAATGCAAAATATCATAGAGAAGAATAAGCACATAATAATTGCATTGTTTGAAGACATACTAACCCATGAAGATAGGAAAATGACTAAAGTAGGCGAAATGTTGCCTATTTAAATTTAAGGTTCGTGAATCAAGGATATGTTTTGACAATATCTCCTCACATTTTTTGAAACTAATGATTCCTTTGTAAGGATGTATGATGGAGAGAAAAAAAGTTTTCCTAAAATGAGGGACCGAGCCTTGAAAGGCTGCCTACGTATCTCACAAAGGAGAAATCAGGCTCTACGTAGTTCGGCAAGCTTGAATATTTTTTGAATTGAAATAAAAAATTCATCTCCTGCCAAATGAAAGAGTGAAATTTTAGAATTTTGAGAGTGAAGTTCGATTTTGTTGAGAAACTTGAGACTCGAAGAGTATTTGGACGAACTTTGATAGTGACTTGACTTATGTGCTTAGGGGATTTTAGAAACTTTAGAAAAGAAGTGGACTAGAAGTCTTCAAACAAAGCAACATAATCACACAAACAATTATAAAATATATCACGTAAATAGATATTGCGCGTCCTAAACAGATATACGACCCTTTTGTGCCAAGGGTGGACCTAACGATTTGAAGGATGTATACGCAATTTTAAACGTTCCATTGCTCCAAAAATATATATACATGCTTTATGAATAAACTCAATTGGGATACATAATATGGGGAAGGGATATAAAATAATCAGTCCCACGCAGGGGTATAGTCCTAAGCTAAACCTTTGTGGAAGATTTATTCTTCTTGGACTTCTCGGCGTCTCTGAACGATTTTGGATGTAATACCCTATAAACAACCCTCTTTTGATTAACATGTGTTATTAAAATGAACTCCCAACCCCAAGGGGCAAAGGTTCGCCAAACAATATATACATCCTTCAAATATAAACACATAAACATGATTGTCCATTTGGGTCGGGGGCTACTTTGAACTCAAGGTGGTCTTTCTAATGGGCCCAACACACCTTACGTGCTAAATCGTCTTTGGCCAATGCTTAGAAGTAGGGATTTGGCTTCGTTCTATCCTAGGTGTCTAAGAGTGGGTTTTGAATGGACCAGAAACCCAGATGGACAACCTAAGCTGGAAATCATGACAACCATTGGACGAACCAGTACTCCAGCCACCTTGAATCAACTTTTGTTGAAGACTTGAATTTTTTTAACTTTTTTTTTACATCATGTCACTGTATATACGATATATATTAGTGTATACAGTGATGTTTTGGCCCCAAAAAACCTGTGTGCTTCTTTTCATCCTATGCGTGATAGGACTGACTTATAGACGTTGGATTTGACTCAACTCGAGGAAATGCAAGGAAGTAGAGTCCAATTGGATACAAAGGGGCAAATTCACATGAAAAAAAAAGAGAACAAAGATAAGAAACCTTATGGATAAATGTAATTCTCAATTTTTAGTCAAGAATTTATGTTTAAACAACCAAAACCACCAACTCGATCCAAAATAAATATTTATTAAGCAGTAACATGAGAAAGAGGAATAAACTCTTATATGAGACTTAGCTAGAAAGTTTTTGGAAGCAAATTTGCCTAACAAAAAAAAAATAGACTCCCAGTAACCCCAAAACATAAAACTATAAGAAACAAGAAGGAAACTAACATCCACATACAAAAAAAAATGAGATTGAACAAACTATGAAGAACCAAAAGAGCTACTGGTTATTTTGAATTAAAATGGTGTAATAAACAACTTAACTTTTTAATCATAGGACAAAATCAAACTATCTTTAAACAGTTCACATGACTAATTCTCAACAAGCTAAGTAGTAAGAAGAGCAAACACACAACTTCCAAGAATGGTTTTATGACTGAGCGAACACATCTCAAAACGAAACTTTACCAAATATGTATTAGAAAGAACTAAAATACAAGGCTATTACCTTCTTCGGGACAGTGAGCTGACAAGACGAGTTGGAAAAAGCGATTTCCTACCACGAGCTTGACAAAATAGAAGAATGAAACTCAGTTTCTCGTTTGCTAATCTGAGTTCTAGGCAAAAGAAAAGAATTGGAGGAAGCCGACCAAAAATTCTCTTCCGGTCCAGAATCTGCTATTTTACAGATTCAAGAGGGGGTATTTATAGAGAAAATTTGGGTCAAAAATTGAGACTGAATTTGACTTTGAAATTCAAAATCCGAACATTGGGGGATGATTTTTTCCGTTGGTGTTGTTTTCTTGTTAAAAAAAATTTGAAGAAGAAGAAAAGAGTGTGTTATATGTGTTGTTGTGTTGATTTGAAGAAGAGATGAAAGAAGAGGAAAGATTCGTGAGGAGAGGAAGAGAAATGGAAAAGGAGAGACACGTGGGTCCCATATGAAAAAAGAAAAAGAAAAAGGAAAAGGAAAAAGGGGAAACATATGGGGTCGGGGCGCGGGTTTGAATTTTAAAGTACACGATGAACTAAATTAGATAAATTAATGAGCTTGTTGAAATATCAAAGTGAAATAATTAATTTTAAAATAATTTATAATTAAATCAAGATAATTAACAAGAATATAAAATCTTTTTTTAAGAATGATTTTTGAATAAATATAACTCTAAAATAGCTTCAACTATATATATAAATATATGTTTAGAAAGCTAATTATTTCAAATTATTAAAAATCAAAAGCTCGATGATTGATTTGTACCGTGGAGGGTAAAAATTGGATGTCAACAGAGTTTGTCAAGAAACCTCCTCTGCGAGCCGTAAAATACTTTACGAGTCGTATACCATATCATATGTAGGCCTCAGACTTAGAAAATTTCACCAAATCATCTAGGGATTTTACAAGACCTATTCCACGAGTCGTAGATGGCCCTCGTGAACTTTCTTCTGCAGTTTTTCTCAGTCTTTTCTCAGCATTCTCTGTGCATCTACTTCATATTAGATAAAAAGAATTAAGGGGTGTTACAACTTTTTAACTTAAAAAATTTATATATTATTTTTTAAAATTTTGTACTTAATAATACAACATACATATAATAAGTATTTAATATACATTTATTATTAATTAACACAATACACATGTGCAAAACACGTACAAGTTGATTAGTATTTAGAAAAGATTAAATAATCTTGATAACATTATTTTAATCATTATTTAACTTAAATAAATTTTTAATTGACTTTGATATTTTTTTTGACCAAAAAAAAACCTTTAAAACACCTTTTGTTTCAATTTTCACTGGTCATTCATAGTGACAAGGGGTGTTCATGGGTCGGTTTGAATTAGTTATTGGTCATGGTCAAAATCAAAATTAAACAAACTTGATCGATTTTTTAATTCTCAAAACCAAATCAAGTTAATTATAGTATACATTCTCAATTTGGTTGTTATCAATTTCAATCTCATTTGGTTTGGTTTGATTATTTGGTTACACAAAAATAAAAGCAATGTCATATTCAAAATGGAGAATAAAGTTAGAACGATTAATATTATAAAACTTTCAATCACTAAATATATTATGAATAAAGTTTCGAAATTCACCATTTTTGCATAGAAGGAAGACATTGATCAATCAAAAATTGTCATATACATTTATATACATGAAATCAATAAGGTCTTAGCCTTTGTTTTGCAAGCTGCTGTAAATTTTCGATGAAATTCTTAATAATCTAGAAAATTCATGATTTATTCGAGAAAAAAATTATAGAACAAATAAAACCAGATAAGTTTACCATTTACAATTTTGATTCAAATTGAAATTCTTGGATAGTCACGACAAATCCAGCTTAACTTATTTTCTTCTTTTTTGGCACTTTCCTTTCTAGTAAAAACCTTATTAGACTCCTCTTGTGTATATAAAAAATTTGGTTAATAACAAATTCTTGTGACAAAAGAATTTAGGAAAATCCTTTAGAGAAAGAGCTTCATTGCTTAGTGTTAAAACATTCTCGTCTTGAATATTTATG
>JAOTQR010022679.1:0-16927 GCA_025774065.1 Solanum ossicruentum
ATATAGGTTGGTTCTCCTGAGCCTTATTGGAAACGGGTGCTGGTCTGTCTTAATGGGACTTTGGGTATGACAGAGCCCAATCCTCCTTCTTATGAAAATTGCATGTTTTCGAGTTGTATCATCTATGGGTATCCCTTATTGTGGATTTTGATTATAAATTATGTTGGGGTTCTATGAAATGTTGATTGATTATGCATGTCTATCTATTTCAAGCTTATAATATGAATTAGTTTTGTCTATTGAGACTATGCATGTTTTGAGCTATGAAACTATGATCTATTATGAGATTTGATGATAGATTTCAAGATATCCTATATGAGGGTTTTACTATATGTTGGTGGGTTGATTTTATTGAGTTTTCTCATATTATTTCACTCTTGAATTGCATGATTTCGAACTATCTTTATGAACCCACCAAATGTTTGATAAAATATCTTGACAAGGATTCTCAAGTTATTGATGATATATTACATGGTTTATAAGTCAAGTGACTTTATGATGATTAAGGGCTTGCATGTATGCATTGAATTCATGAAAAATATCTATGGTGTTGCAAGTAGACCACACTTTATGGTGGCGCTCCTACCTACAAACTCGATCTGTCGAATCTTCCCTTATATGAATAGAGTTTTCTGAGACTTTCTTAGTTAGGTACATTCCCCAAATTGTCAAGGATCACCTTCGGTATCAACTACGAGGTTAGAGTACGGTGCTATGATAATATTAAAGTACAAGGCTCAGTTTCATCAGTTGTCCCGATATGCCACTATAATCTTACCCATCGAGGACAGTTAGATGCTTTGATATGGGTTGAGATTTCAACTGAGGGTTGATACTGAACACCCAGTCTTATCAGGCCACTAATTTTTAGACATAGTTGATCATGCCCATACAATGGAGCACATATGTGGTGAGGCCTAAGGAGGTAGTGATAAAAGGGCTAGGAATCATAGTAGTTATAGTTGCTCCTAGGCCAAGTGTAGGGATATTTATGATAGGTTTCGACAGAGGTTCCCTAGGGTAGATTTTAGGAGGGTTAGTCTATCCTGCCTATTTAGGCGACCCTAACTACTTCAGAGGCTAGTGAGACTAAGTAGGATAATTCTAGTCCCAGCCAGAGCTCACGGGGATTAGATTCATTTCCTTCTTAGTGAAGCTGGATGATCATAGGGCATTCAACCTTTGGATGTTATGTTTATGGCTCACTTGATCATTGGCATCGAGAGTGCCCCCAATTAGCCAAACCTATATCAATCGTGCCACCTCTACCTGAGGACAAAGTTCAGCTTCAGGGTCGTGGAGACAGGGCCTTGATTTAGGTTCATAAGGATAGGTCCCAGACTTGGACGATGAGGTACAAATAAAGAGCATCCCCAGGGAAGAAGGATAGGCGGTAAGATGGACGATCGACATAGAGGCTGATACAACCACTTTTATATTGCTCCTGCTAGAGTAGATGCGGAGGCGTCAGGCAATATCATCACAAGTACTATCCTTATATGCTAGCAAGCTATTTTAGCATTAGTTGATCTAGATTCTACTTTCTCTTGTGTTATCTGTATATTTTGCTCCCTGTTTGGCTATTGATTCAGAGTTATTAGAGGTGTTATTGCGTGTTTCTACCCTATAGGGGATTCTTTAGTAATAGATAAGGTATGTAGATCCTATGTGGTGACTATTTAGGGGCATGATATGTGGGCAGATCTTATTTTGCTTGATATTTTAGATTTTGATTTTATTTTGGGAATGGATTGGTGATCTTCGCATCACGTGGCCTTGGACTGTTATGCCAAGACTGTTACTTTAGCTTTGCATGATAGCCCCTCTATCTTATAGTAGTCTGCTTATAGCTACGCACCAATGAGGATGATATCTTTTATCGCAATTAGTTTCTTTATGGTGCTTAGCTTTCTTAACTTATGTTCGTGATGTTTCTAGTGAGTCTCCTCCTATTTTGATTTTTTCCCTATAGTCCAAGAGTTCATTGATGTATTTCCTACTAACCTATTTGGCCTACTAAGCCCATCTCAGTCCCAGCCAATTTGGATGGCTCCTATAGAGTTTCAGGAGCTCAATGTTCAGTTTGAGGACCTCTTGGGTAAGGCGTTCATTTATTCGAGTGTATCACTATGAGGTGTTCCTATTCTATTTGTTAAGAAAAAGAATAAGACTTTGTGGATGTGTATAAATTATAGGCAACTTAATAAGGTGATGGTGAAGAACCATTACCCCTGCCTCAGATTGATGATTTATTTGATCATCTTCAGGATTTCGTTGTGTTCTCTAAGATTGACCTGAGGTTCGGTTACCACCACTTGAGGACTAAGGTAGCTGATGTTCCTAAAAATGACCTTCTAAACATGGTATTGTCACTATGAGTTCTTGGTTATATCTTTTAGGCTTACTAATGCCCTTGCTACCTTCATAGACTCGATGACCTGAGTACTTAGGCCCTAACTTGGCTCATTTTGTGATCATATTCATCGATGACATTCTAATATACTTGCGGAGCAAGGATGAACATGTTTAACACTTGAGGATTGTTCTCTAGACTTTGAGAGATTGTCAACTTTATTCTAAGTTCTCAAAATGCAAGTTTTTGTTGGAGTCAGTGACATTCTTGGGGCACGGGGTGTCCAAGAAGGGCATTATAGTTGATTCGGCTAAGATTTAGGCCATTCGAGACTAGGCTAGGCCTATGATAGTCCTTGAGATACGAAATTTCACTGGTTTGGCTAGGTATTACTAATGCTTTGTTAAGGGCTTTTTTTACTATTATTGTTCTATTGGCTTTATTGATCCACCAAGGTCTTTTGAGTGGTCCAAGGAGTGTGAGATGAGATTTCGAAGGCTTAAGGAGTTTCTTACCACCACACCTATCTTGCCCCTTCTAGTTGAGAGAGTAGGCGTCAATGTATGTTATGATGTATTTGGTGTTGGGTTAGGAAGTGTCTTGATGCAGCAGGGTTGAGTTATTGCCTATGCCTCACGACAGTTTAGACCACACGAGCACAACTATCGCACTCACAATCTAGAGTTAGCGATGATAGTTTTCATGCTTAAGATGTGGAGACATTATCTCTACGATGTCGATTGTGAGATTTATACAGACCATCACAACCTTCATTACATATTGAGCCAAAGAGACCTAAATTCCAGACAACGACATTGGGTTAAGCTTCTAGTGAACTATGATTTACCAATCCTCTATCATCCGAGTAAGGAAAACATGGTGGCAGACGCTTTGAGCTGGAAAGCAGAGAGTATGGGCAACCTAGCTTACTTACCAGTTACGGAGCGACCTTTAGCTTTGGACATTCAATCCCTAGTTAACAGGATGCTTAGATTGGATCTTTTAGACTCTGTACATATACTGACCTTTGTTGAGGCCCGTTCATTCTTACTTGCTCAGATATGTGGCCAACAGTTTGAGGTTGAGGCTCTAATTAAGCTTTAGGAGTTAGTTTTACGAGGTGAAGGAGATCGACATCTATTGTTTCAGATGGGGTGTTGTGGTATGACAACCGCCAATGTGTTCCTAAGGTTGGAGACTTGATTCAGTTTATTCTTTGTGGAGCCCATGAGTCTAGATATTCTATTATCCAGGCACTATGAAGATGTATCATGACTTAAGGTAACATTACTGGTGATACAATATGAGGAGAGATATCTCAGATTATGTGTCCTATTTCATCAGCTGCCAGTAGGTGAAGGTCAAAAATTAAAGGCCTAGTGGGAAGTTCCACTGATTGCCCTTTCTCACGATGTATTTTGTGACAGGATTTCCCCAAACTTCTAGGGGTATCAACAGTATATAGGTCATCATGGATTGATTAACCAAATCTTCCCATTTTCTCCCAGCGCAGTTTACTTACTTTGAGAAGCGGCTAGCCTGAATTTATATATAGGAGGTGGTTTATTTACGTGGTTACCGGTGTCTATTATCTCCAATCATGGGTCACAATTTACATCTATCTTTTAGAGAGCTTTCAAAGGGAGTTAGGCACTTAAGTAGACCTTAGCACCGCATTGCAACCCAGATGATAAACAGTAGTGTAGAGGATATGGTACAAACCTGTATGTTGGAGTTAAGGGTCAATAGGATTAGTTTTTTCCCTTAGCAGAGTTTGCGTACAACAACAACTACCACTCGAGTATTTAGATGGTATCGCTCGAGGCCTTATATGATAGGCGTTGTCGCACTCTAGTTGGTTGGTTTGAGTCCTTTGAGCCTAGGCCTCAGGTACGAAGCTTCTTTAAGATGCCTTAGTCAAAGTTTGGGTGATTAACGAACCACAATCATCACCCTTTATCTTTCAGTATTGGTGATTAGGTGTTTCTACTAGTGTTGCCTTTGAAGGGCGTGATGAGTTTTATTAGGCAGGGAAAGCTTAGCCTCAGGTATATTGGGCCATTTGAGATATTGAGGCATGTTGCTGAGGTTACATATGAGTTGGCTCTGCCTCCAGCATTTTCAGCCATCCATCTAATTTTTCATATTTATATGCTATGGTGGTACATTTCAGATAACAACTATGTGCTTTAGTATGACACCGTTGAGTTCGATGATCGCCTTACTTATATTCTGGAGTCGGTAGCCATCTAAGTCAAAGATGTTGACCAGATTCACTACATGTCTATACTAGTTGTTAAGGTTTAGTGGTGGCACCTTCCCATTGAGAAGGTTACCTAGGAATCCGAGTAGGAGATGCGAGAGCAGTTCTCTAGCTTATTTGAGCCCTCAGGTATATTTCTATCTTTACTTTGAGAACGAAAGTTCTTTTAGTAGTGGATATTCTAGTGACCCTCTAGGTCATTTTAACTTTATCATATTAATTTCACCGTCAGAACATTATTACAACAACCTCAGGTCATTTATAACCTGTTGGCATTGGTAGTATTCTTGCCTCTTCATTCATTAGAGAGTTATACAGGTTTTCATGTTTTGAAGGCCATATGTATTAAGATTAATTTTTGTGCAAAATATGGGTAAACTGCCTCATAACAAAATTTTGACAGTTTCATCAGCTCCAGAATATCCAAATTAGATTTGAAGCATGGTCGCCTCGAGAACCGAGGCCTTTGGTGTGAGTTTATACCAAGTTTTATATTTTAGCCTTCAAAATTAGCAACGTTGACTTTGGTCAACATTCTTGGAAAACAAGCTCGAATGAAAATTCTAACAATGTGGTTAGCTCCAAAACGATGAAGTTTGAACTAGAATAACCTTTCATTCGATTCTCGAGGCTTTGGGTGCATTTTGGATCTCTCCCCTGTTGCATATTGAGTAAAAATAGAATTAGGAAGTGGGACCCATATAATGTCCTCCGATAGGAATTTCGACAATATTGTTGCATATGGTATGTCATTTCCAATCACGTTTCATATATGATTTGTGATTTTTGACTCCGAATACTCTAGAGCATCGAAACCAAGGTTATGATGGTTGCTGAGATGAGGTGCACGATGCTGACATGGCCAGATGACATGGAGCCATATGGCAGTAGGCGTGACATGGCAATATAAATAGGCAAATCTCTAAAATTTTTCCAAAGAGAAAAGAAATTTCCCTCATCCATTTCTTGATCAAATTAGGGTTGATTTCAGTGATTTAAAAGGCTAACATATATATTTTTCCTAGAGAAACATTGTGAAGTGTCAAAAATTATATTTGCCACTTCGTTTGAGGTAAAAATCTCATTTTTGCAATTGATTTGAGCTTTTCCATGAGCTAAAATTTTGAAAACTTTGGAAAATTAATTGTGGGGCATTTCAGGGCCGACTTTAGCGATTCATGGGGCTATTCTGTGTGAATCTTTGTAAGGAACATTTTGGATAGGTCGACAACCTAATTTGAGGCTTCGACTAAGGTAAAATTTTATTTTTCTCAACTGAAACATGCATTTACAGATTGAACTTTGGGTTGAACTTTGAGGTGGAATGACTTGAGCTAATAATACCCATTTTCAATGAACTTTGGATCTATAATTGGTGGAGATTCGCTAGAATTGTCATAGGGTGGTCGATTTTGAATTTTGGCGATCTGTTTTTGATAATTTTTCCCTTTTAGCTACTTTTTTCTGGCATTTACCTGAAGTTGCAGAGTTTTTTTTGTTTAATCATTTCTTGATTTTTCTTGGCTAAATTAAGTTTCTAAACTAATAATTGGACTGAGAATGCTTTTTTAGATCGAATATTATAACTAGTTACAAAATTTTGGATGCGGATTCCACATTTTCCATTTTAGGCCATGAAATTGGTCCATCTTTGTTCCTTGGAATTTAGATGTCAAAATGACTGAAATAACATTGTGAGTTTGTTTTCGATAGTGTGGCAGTGTTCAAATGTCGCACAGAAGGGAAAGGTTCTAGCGAGGTGAGTTGAGGCGAGCGTGATTGACCTACTGGTAGGGTACAACTTTCCTTTTCCTTAGATGGAGTTAGGATGTGTAAAATCATGTTGAATGGTTAGAATTTGGATGGGGTAGATAGTTCACTTACCTTAGATGTAAGAAATCATGAATGAAGCCTTATCACTATCTTTAGGTAGTCATAAACATATATTCTATCCTTTTAATTATACTATTGTTAGTAGTACAATTTTTCAGTAATTCTGGTATTTTGAAAATATATTATAATTGTTGAATAGGTGCGGTTGGGTAGATTGTCACATGCCTTAGATGTAGAAATCATGTTTTAGGTTCTTCTGGGGATTTTGGGTTATTTATTACCATGTGGTCCTTATATCACTTGGTAGCTTCTAATTGATTATCGGTCTCCTATTATTGTTACTTTGATGCATATTAGCCTTAGTCTAGGATATCAAAGCTTGATTTAAATCCCTCGACGTTATTCGGCTGACCTAGATCTCTATAGCATGGCATAGAGAATTGGTGTCTGGTAGGAGAACCTTAACTAGGCATCAACTTGCCTAAGTATCACTTAATCATCCATATTTTCCCCACATCTAATGGCCTTTGGATATGATTGTAGAGTCAGGTCCCATATCATCTCTAGCTTCCGGTTAATGATTGGTGTTCGCACTAATTCTAGATCATTGTGGAAAGTAAACCTAAGTAACTCTTAGCATATAGATAAAAGGGAAGAGAAGTCAGGTATCTTTGATTATGTTTGGAGATAATCTGAATAGTAGTAGTCCAAGCCTCAACCCCTTTTATATATTTGGCAAGCATTTAGGTAGTAAGAGCTCCAGTAGCTCCTTTATACATTTAGTGAGAATCTGGATGGTAGTAGCGGTTCCAACCTCCTGTATATATCAAGCAAGCATCTAAGTAGTAGTATTCCTGCCCTCGACCTCTCTTCTTAGCAGATGAGCATTTCGGTACTAGTAATCCCAGTCTCGGTACCCAGCTCCTACAAATCTTTTTCCCTTGAATAGTCATGGTTAGGTTGACTTGATATCGTGGAGTTCGAAATGACAATTTTGTTCTTTTTTATATATTTTTTTTCTAGGTCTTTAATCTCCCGGTCGGGCTTACATAGGCCTAGTTGGGTATAGTTAACATAGTTATTTGCTTAGCCTTCTCTTGATTGTATGATAGATGATTCCGTCCAAGTTACACCTCTTTTTTTAGACTAAAGCGATCGTTGTCAAGATACATAATCAAACTGAGGTTAGGATCGATCCCACAGGGAATATGGTAGACTTAGAAGAATTCAAAGTAACTCGAGTTGATTAATCTGCTTATCTCCCCAACAAAGGGGGAGGCTTTGTAACAACAAAAAAAATAATCCTAAACTAAGATAAGTGTCATGAATATAAAGAGTAACTAGTATTGTGTTGCCCATGATTCCCTAACTTAGTATTTTCAAATAATCGAATTCTTTTCCAGTGTGTAGCATGCAAAATGGTAAATTAAGTTTACCAAACCCTTTGATTAAGGCGCGAGACAAATTTCACTATGTGATTTGATCCATCCCCACAGTGTGACATTACTAAACCTTACCTATTATCCAGTACAACCTCCCCTTGGTCCAGTTTGGTTGATTAGATGAGAAACAATAATCAAATTCTATTAATTAATCTTTTTTCCTATTTATTACTACCTTGATCCAGTCAGTAACACTAGGCGAGTTCTAGCTTTGGTCATTGTTAAAAAACATTCAAACCGAAGAGAATTAATTAATACATGCATGCACACCTTCAAGAATTACAAATTATCCAATTTTACCTTATTAGTGCTTCAAGGTTCCCACAACCCTAGTTGTGTATTTAGCTACTCATGATCAATGTAGATGTAAGAATCATGAATTTTAATAATATAATTGAGCATTTACACAGGAGAATTAAGAACAATAAATCCAAGCTCTTCACAAAGAATCACAAGATTGAATTAAAAGCACAAAATAAAGTTTCACAAGTGCTTCTCTCAAGCTCTCTACTATTCACTACTGTACTGTAACATTCTCCCTAAAAATAACCTAAAAAACCTACTTATAGTGTTTAAAATACAAAATCAAAACAAAATAGGAGAACTGGGTTGGTAGACTCTATAGGCACTTCTATGGGCCATATAATGTTTTACGGACTGCAGTCAGGCTTTCGTGGATTGCATTTTCAATTCTATGGTTGACTTCTATGACACCCTTCTACGGCCCATATAAAGTTTTATGGCCCGTAGGGGGTTTCGTTTGATGACTTTTCAACAACTCCCACTTTCTAATCCCGAGGGCACGACACCAAGTCTATGACTCTAAAATCTTCCATGGCTCATCTGCATGTTCGTAGACTTAACTTTAGAAGAGCACCCTTCACTGGAATTTTGAATAAAACTAGATCTACAGCTCATGGAATTCTCCACTACCCGTAAAAGGACTTGTGAGACCTCAAGTTCTACAAAATTTGCACACTTAGCCCAAAAATTATGCAAACCTATAATCATGCAAAATAAACATAAAAACACACATCAAATCTACTAAATCGCTCTGAGAACACAAAAAATTCTAAGTTTTTAAAAATCAAAAATATTATATTTTGAAAACGCATCAACATCCTCAACTTAAAATTATTGCTTATCCTCAAGCTACAGACTCAATCTACATAAGCAGTATAGTAGCACATATACCTTAATGTAATGGCATACATTACATCAAACTCAAGCACAAGAACCCGAACCAATATAAAAACACATCAGATAGCTATCAAGAAAATCAATTTAGATTTAACAGGTGTGACATTGCAACTATGACAATCAAGGTAATTATCAACAAGCAACAATCACTAACTTAGTCCAATGTCAACAATGCAATACAAGTACCCTCATAGAAAGAAGTCCCATATCCCTCTCAT
Source organism: Solanum ossicruentum (assembly GCA_025774065.1). Classification (NCBI taxonomy): domain Eukaryota; kingdom Viridiplantae; phylum Streptophyta; class Magnoliopsida; order Solanales; family Solanaceae; genus Solanum; species Solanum ossicruentum. The sequence continues at coordinate 9,310 of JAOTQR010022679.1, forward strand.
TGTGATGTTTTTAGTTTCAATGTGTAGGGCTACGTAATATCACTCACTCTCACAAAAGACATTCAAATACCATCCTCAACACCATATGCTTGCCCCTATCTCATAACTACGACCTTTGACTACTTGGACTAGGATCACTTTAGGACTTTACTAGCTTGTAACGTAGGCTCAAGGGGTTTTCATATGACGTTTTAGGATCATAGTGACTAACATCCCTCCTTGACACTATATTTTTCTACACTTCCACTCTACCAACACTGTTATTTTTCACCTCATTCTCCCTTTCTCCTATTTTAAGCTCTTCTAGGTGCCTTATTCTCATTTTTCAACTTTTTGACTTTTATTTTCTCATCATTTTCTTTTTAGCTTGTTGACTAGGCATCACTCTTTTTTATCTTGCACCCAGGATATATTTTTATCTCTTTTTTCATGCTAGTTTTAGGATTTTACATCTAATATGGGTAGGTAACTTAGGTTTTTATAAAGAAAAGGGTACATGAAAGGCTCAAGAATTATGGTCAAGGGATATTTTATACATTTAATCAGTTATTTAGGCTAGGTGGACTATTATGAACAATGTCCTAAGATTATTTCCTAGCCAACTAACCTATAGTCTAAGTCATAGTAATAGGGCAAGTTCTGAATCGTGACACAGTATATGAATTTAGCAAAGAAAGCTCACACTCACATGGCACTTATTACACTATCAACAATGACTCTCACATCATGCTTTTCATCTCAATTTTGTTCTTACTTATCAGAACAAGCATTGTCATCAATCAAACATGCACAATTGCTATCAAGACTAACTAAACAAAATATTGATGGGTATCATTTTTCATATAAAAGCACAAAAACACACATATGCTCTAGATATTAGTGATATATGCTACCAATACTACCTACACATCCTAAACATGCCGGTTCAACAGAAATTACCATGGGCAAAAATACAAGTAATAAAATCTCTAGGATTCAAAATTTGGGATAGTTATTGGCCAAGATTATTGAGGCTTCACTATAGCCTATAACTACCCGCACCCCATCGAAAAAAGAATTGCATTATCCTCAATGAACAAAATAAAATATAAACCATAGGGGTAAAAAGAACATACTTGTGTGCCTAAGCGCCAGTCTTTAGCGGAGTCTGGCCATCCTCAACCTGCCTGGTGGCCTCCCCAGTGGTATAAGCATATTCGTAGGGGCCAACACCCTCACTCTCTCAAGCTCACGATCCTGCCATAGCTCCTCATCCTATCTCGAGCACATCAAGCCAAGCTTTAGCTTCTGCTCCTCTATCAACCCCATCTGCAACCTTCCTGTATATAGATAATCGTCTGTGTAGGGCCTCTTCTCATGGGACATTTGTGATGGCTCATTAGGAGAAAACAAATGCACCATTGACATTGGAGGTGCAGTCTTTAGGAATGTCATTGGTGTAGCCAAAGCTGCTGTCATGTTGACCTAGAGCTGCTATATCTCTGTCTAAAAGGCTATCATATCTGTTGGCCGTGCAGTGCTAAGGCTCTGCTAGACCCGTATCTCAAAAGCATCTATGCGGGTTTCCATGGCTGTAAGACTCTCCTAAATAATAGCTATCATGAATACCTATATGTATCTCTCAGACTCTGTAATAGTCTGGCGGACCCAAGGCCTAGTTTGCTAAAGTAACCGAGTCAATTGGACTCAGCGCGGGCCAGTCTCTATGCCATGGCCTGAATGGACACCGCAGACACATAAACTATACCAACAAGTGCTTTTAGTGTAGGAATGACCTATGGTGCAGAAGTAGTATTAGTGGGCTACCTCTCTATATCAGTCTCGATTTGTAGGGCCCTTCTTCGATAGTAGCAATAGTGGTGGTTGATGGAGTCTTAGAAGGTGGCTTTATCGTGAACATCTCAGGCATCTGATCTAGTTAGCATGGTGATGTACTATCAAAGTACAACACTTGTGATGCTTAAAACTTAGAATTTTGTGTGTTCTCAATGCAATATTTGTTGGTTTTATGTGTTTTTGTATTTCGATTTGCAGTATTACAACTTGGCTATGATTCGAGGAAAAATTGCAGAAGTTGTTGGTTTTTTATGATGTACGAGACCCTCTACAGATCGTGGAGCATTCTATGAGTCATAGAGCATATCTCATGATAAATTTTAGTGAGGGATGATTTCTAAAGATCAGCTCAACGAGATCTACATACCAGTTGTTGAGCATTCTACTAGTCGTATAAATAGGTTTCATGAAGATTTTCAGTGAGGGACCATTTGATGAAGCTGAAGCCTATGAACATGCAATATAAGTCATAAAATTGTGTCGTGGAAGAGTAGTCTAGATTCCCAGGAGCTGACTATGAGACCCCGACTACGAGCCATAGAAGACACTATGAGTTGTAGAGACCTTTCGTGAAGTTTGCTGACCAGTTTTTGTATTTTATTTAGGATGTAATTGTAATTACTATAAATAGCACTTTTCGATTATTTTTTAGAGGAGGACATCATTATTTAGTAGTTTTAGGGTTTATACTTGAAAAACCCAGTACTTGGGAGAGAAGATTGTGAGAAACACTTGTGGGTAAATTCAATCTTCAATCTTGTGATTCTCATCAATCTTGTATTTGCTTGATTTCAATTCAATTGTTTAAGTGTAATTATATTTTCTCGATTCATAATTTTTTCATCTATACATAACATCCATAATTAGGGTTGTGGGAACCATGAAGAACTAACAAAGTAAACTCATATAATTTACAATTCTTGGATTGGGTATATACATATATTAATCAATTCTCTTCGTTTTGCATGTTTTCTAGTGGTTGCTAACATTTGAACATGCCTAGTGTCACTGACTGGACCAAGGTAGTAATAGGAAAAAAGATTGATTAACAAGATTAGATTGATGTGTTCTCATCTAATCAATCGAATTGGCAAGGGGAGGTTGTACTGGACTTATAGTTAATGGTTAGTGTTGCACACTATGGAGATGGGCCAGTGAACGTAAATTACTGTGCTGCATATTATACACTACATGTTGAGTTGGGGAATTGAGTTGGTTAACTATTTCGATTCCTTTGTGGTGAATTTGTCTTGAGTCTACGTATTCCTTGTGGGTCCGACCCTAACCTCGGTTAGATTTTATATCTTGACAATGACCACTTTATCCTAAAAAGGAGGAGTAAGTTGGGCAACATCAAGATTTTGGCACTGTTGCCAGGGATTACGATTAGACTTAGTTAGATTCATTAACTAATCGAGTGTAAATGCTTAGTTCCCTTTATTTTACTTTTGTTTTTGTTTTTGTTTCTTTGCAAGGTGTACGAGTAGTTTATGCCCAACACTCAGAGTTAAGGAAATTCCTTACCTCCACTTGATCAAGAGATCCATCGAACTATAAGAGGAATAACCCATGAAAATGCCAATAATGCAGCCAATGCATCCTTGAATCGAGATAATAATAATAATGATAAGAATGAGAACCCACTTTGGATGATATTCCATAGCCTCGGGAGTTCAATGCCAATGCTTACCAGTTGTATCAGTTGTGGGACTTCATGTCTTCCTATTGTCTTTCATGGGAAATGCTGCATTATGGCTCCCTGAGCTCCCGCAGAGTGCATTCACTAGTTGGGAAGATTTTCAGGCCATTTTGGAGAGGTGTTTCCCTAGATCAAAGAAGCTAAAGTTAAAGGACCAGATCAACAACTTTGACCAACTTTCTGGTAATTCTATAAGCACTACTTAGGAGGGGTCTACTAAATGTCTGAGGAGCATCAGTAATCACAAGATAGTTGATGATCCCTTAGTAAAGATCTTCTATCGTGCCCTTGATGAGAAGAATTAGGCTTATGCTGACACTGCCGATAGTGAATGGGTGAGCCCTATGCATTTTGTTCCAACGAAAAGGGGTATCACAGTGGGACCTGACGTGTTGTCAAAATACAACATATTTGGCGCCAAAAATAAGGGATTTTGTGCGTTCTCAATATGAATTTTTATGATTTTTATGTGTTTTTGTGTTTTTTTTTGCAGAATATATAGGTTGGTCTGATTTTTAGGAAAAGTTGCAAATTTTGTTGATTTTTGAAGATCTACGAGACCCACTACAAGTCGTAGCCCAAGCTATGAGTCATAAGGGATGATCGTAGCAATTAATAGTTTCTAAAACTAAAATCTGAGAATTTGAAGTTCATCTATAAGAGCTCAGGGTACGGGTCGCAATCCTCACTATGACTCGTAGAAGAGGGCCACGTAGCAATTAATAGTGTTGATTAAAATTAGACCAAGAAATGCAGGGAGGACTATGATAAGGCACTATGAGTCATATACCAAACTATGACTTGTAAAGGTTGATCATAGCAGTGAAATCCAAAATACCAAGTGCTGACCACGAAATCCCAATTATGGCTTGTAGGTCAGCCTACGAGCTATAGCTACAAGCCGTAGTAGCTGTCGACCAGATTTTTGAACTATTTTAAGGACCTTTTTTATAAATAGTATTAATAGTATCTGTTAGGGTTTTACAAGGAGTCTTCTGTAGTTTTTGGAGAAGTTTTCATACTTCTTGATCGAACACTTAGATTATTGTAGGGTTTTAGAGTAGAAAAATAGGGTTTCACTTTGAGACTCAAATCGGGAGATTGGAATCACTTGGAATTTAATTTCATCATTCAAACTTGTGATTCTAGTTTCAAAGAGGGTCTCATTGTTCTTTAGTTTGCTTGTGTAAGGAATCTTCCATGTCTTCTTATTTTATTATTGATTTGTGTGCCCAGACCATGAGTCGCTGAACCCACAACTTGGGATTGTGGGAACTATAAGTAGCTAGCTTAATAACCCAGATTATTTGTACTTCTTGTATTGGGTATTTGCATATATTATCCATTTTCCTTCATTTTGCTTGTTATTTAATGGCAGCCAACATTAAAAACCCCGCCTAGTGCCATGATCGCGATCAAGGTAGTGATTAATAGAAAAAGAAAATGGGTGACAGAATTCGATTGATGTGTTCTCATCTAATCAATCAAATCCGACCAAGGAGAGGTTGACTGGGATAATAGGTAACGGTTAGTTTGGGACACTATGGTAGCTGGCCAAGCACCATAGTGAAATTCGACCTTCACCGTTGCCAAAGGGTTGAAAGAATCTAAGTTATCGTTCTACCTACAATGTCCCAATTTAGGTTATGTTATGCGGGGTGTTTGAGTTAGTGAATCATGGGGAACACAATTTCCTAAGTTGGTCTCCAATGTGATTGTCTCTATGCTTTATTAGTTTAGTTTTAGTTATTACCAATCATTAACCCCCCCCCCCTTTTAATTGAAAATAGAGTTATTTGATGCTTGAAATGATTGTTGGTGAATCAATGCGACAAAACCCCGTATTCCCTTGGGATTCGACCCTAATCTGTGGTTAGGTTTTATATTTGACAATGATCGCTTTATCCTCAAAGTGAGAGGTACTATTTGAGAGTAATCAGTACCTAATACCAACAATGATTGATCCCAATAACGTCAATAACATGATGGAGGGTGTGCATGGATTACAAAAAGCTCAATGTCTCGACAGAGATGGATCAATTTCCTATGCCATTCATGAATTAGATGCTGGACAAACTAGCAGAAAAAGGGTGGTAATATTTTCTTGATGGTTATTCAGGCTATAACCAAAGCATCATTGCTCCAAAGGATAAAGAGAAGACCACATTTACATGCCCCTATGGCACTTTCGCATTCAAGAGAATGCCATTCGTTGTGTAATGCCCCGGCAACATTTCAGAGATGCATGATCTCCATTTCCTCAAACATGGTGGAGAACACTATAGAAGTTTTCATGGATGACTTTCGTGTGGTTGGGAACTCATTTAAGGGTTGTTTGAAGCATCTACATGATATGCTGCAAAGATGCATATAAAGTCATCTAGTACTAAACTGGGAAAAATGTCACTTCATGGTGAAAGAGGGTATTGGTTGGGGCACAAGGAATCTGTCAAAGGAATTGAGGTTGACAATGCTAAAGTAGAGGTGATTGAGAAGCTCCCACGACCCATCTCAGTAAAGGGTATGAGGAGTTTCTTGGGACATGTAGGATTCTATCGGGGGTTCATAAAAGACTTCTATAAAATTTTACACCTATTGTGAAAATTATTAAAGAAAGATTCAAACTTCATGTTTGATGATATATATTTGAAAGCCTTTGAAGAGTTGAAGAAGAGGTTGATCTCAACGCCAATTATTGTGGCTCTAGACTGGTCTAAGCCCTTTGAGATCATGTGTGATGCAAGTGGGGTTGCTCTAGGTGTGGTATTGGGAAAGCACAAGGAGAAGATATTACATCCCATATATTATGCCATCAAAGCCCTAAATATAGCCCAGAAGAATTATAGTGTCATAGAATAGGAGTTACTCGCATTGGTCTTTACATTCAAAAAGTTTAGGCCATATCTATTGGGGACCAAAGTAATAGTGCATACAGACCACTCACCACTTAAATAGCTGATGGCTAAAAAGCATGTGAAGCCAAGGTTGATGATATGGGTGCTTCTCTTGCAAGAGTTCAACTTTGATGTCTTTGACAGAAAAGGGATAGAGAATTAGGTTGCAGATCACCTCTCCAGATTAGAAGATGAGGCAATGAAGAAATTTGATGATGGATTGGAGATAAATGATTCCTTCCCTGATGAAGAGAGCATTGGCTACATCACATGATCTAATACCTTGGTTTGAAGATTATGCAAACTACTTGGTGAGTGATGTCGTGCCACCAACTTAAACACACATTAGCACCAGAAGTTTATGTCTGATATGAGGAGGTTCTTTTGGGATGACCCATACTTGTTCCATGTATATGCTAATGGGATTATTCGTCATTATGTTCCTGAGGTTGAAATGATGAGTATACTTGAGGCATGCCACTCATCATTGGTGGGTGGAAATTATAGTGGGATTCGAACAACCCATAAGATCTTACAATGCGGGTATTATTAGCCTACCATCCACCAAGACACCCATGACTATGCCAAAGCTTATGACAGGTGCCAAAGCGAAGGTGGGGTTTCTCGTAAGCATGAGCTCCCTCTAAACCCCATTATGCTGATTAAGTTATTTGATGTATGGGTGATACATTTTATGGGACCATTTGTTAGTTCACATGGAAATAAGTACATCCTAGTTGCTGTGGATTATGTATCAAAGTTGAAATGAGTCCAAAAGTGTCCGAAAATATGCCTCCAAAGTGCCCGAAATCGTAATTTTTATGATCTCAAAATCTACGTGCTATATCAAAAATTGGGCTATATATTCTTGTTCAGGGACTCAATTTGAGTGGGAAATGGGTATAACCCCGATTTAAGAGCAACCGTAGCAAAATATAAAAATCACAAAGATGCAATTTCCAGAGACGATCTGCGCCCCTCGCGTGATGCGCCAAGAGCGCGCTACAACGTATTTTGTGCACTGTTTTCCTTGTCTGGTCCAAGGCTTTTGGGTCTTGGAACCCTCATAACAACCTAGCTTTGATACCACCTTTGTCACGACCCAAGCCTAGGGCCTAGACGTGGTCGGCGAATGGGGAACCCGAAGGAACCCCAAATAAGCCTCATAGCATATCATTACACATCCTTG
>JAOTQR010022700.1:0-16921 GCA_025774065.1 Solanum ossicruentum
TTACCCATTATATATGTCATCCATTATTTCCATTATGGAGCAAAAAGAATTTTAAAAAATATTAATAAATGACTCATGTCGTTATTCGGAACAACTTTTTCTTCTATAATATCTTCAAATTCTGATCCGAACTCTATGAAATAATTAATTTACATACTTCCTTTTTTAAAAAATCCTCCTTACACTATTCCAACTTAAGTAGAAAAAATTTCAGGGTCGTCACACTCGGTTGGTCTTATATGTCTATTAGAGCCTCCTCCACATAAGTAAGATACTTATACAAGTTTGATTATCTTCATGTATGTTTTAATTCAAGCATTGATTATACAAGTCATATTGAGCTTATGTCTATTGATTATCATTATGCATCTTGATTGTTATGGCTTATGTTTCTTGTTGCATTACACCTCACATACTTAGTACGTTCCAAGTAATAACACATACTTTTGCCTATATGATCTCACCATGTAGGAACCAGAGCTCCTATTCATCATCCTCCTCCATGTAGTTAGCCAGATCTTGAAGATTGCTATTAGTGACTCATGCATTTCGAGGACAACATCTACTTTATTTTCATGCTTTTGTTAAAACCTATCTATTTAGACTTTCTTTCATATTGGAGGAAGAGTCTCGGAGATGTCTTGGCCCCCGCTCCACTCATACTAGAGGTGTTTTGGATATAGATGTTATGAATTGAGCTTGGCTCTTATTATCTTAATGTATGGTGACAATTTCTCTTAGTCCCATTTCCCTTAGTTACTATGTGATATGTGCTCTTTTCTATTTCATGTTTCCACTAAACCAAGGATGTGTCATATATACTTAAAAGGCTTGTTTGGGGAATCTCTTCAGGTTTAGATTCATCGTGTCATATCTAGGTCCCGGGGTTAGTTCGTGACAAGCTTGGTGTAAGAGTACTAGGTTTCAGAAATCCAACACACCGCGTCCAGTAGAGTGTTGTCCTTGGTTGTGAAGTGCCCCACAACTATGAATGTTAGGCTATGAGACATTTTAGGAAATGGTTCACTTCTTCATGATCTATGTCATGCTTTATAATTAAAATAAGATTTCCTTCCCTAACGGTTGGTATTTTGCTCTTATAGATCATGTCGCAACCAAGGAGAATAGCTCAAAGAGCTCCCTCACCTAAGGAGGGTCCGGCTCATCTGGCTCCTCAAGCTCCCCAAGAGGAAGGGGTTACTCATTCCGAATGCCGGAATGTCATCTACATATTGGCACAAGTCGTTACCAGCCAATTGAACCAAGGAGCCCAAGATCCTCATGCTCCCACCCAGCTTCGAGAGTTAGGGATTTCACAAGGATGAACCCTCTGGAGTTTCATGGCTCCAAGATGGAGGATGACCTCATGAGCTTATTGATGACATATACAAAGTGCTTGCTATTATGGGGGTGAGCCCGGATGATAAGGCGGAACTTGCGACCTATCAACTCAAGGGTGTTGCACAAGTGTGGGTTTACTCAATGGAAACTTGAGAGGAGGAATGATAATCCCATCCCATGTGAGGAACTTAAGACCGCATTCCTCAACCAATATGAATTGAGAGAAGCCAAGATGATGGAATTCATCAATCTTAAGCAAGGCTCCATGAGTGTGAGGGAGTATTCCCTCAAATTCAACAAGCTTTCAAAATATGCTCCTCAGTTGGTTGGCAATTTTAGGGAAAGGATAAACAAGTTTATATAAGGTTTTTTCGATTTGGTGAATGAAGAATGTCACATTGCTATGCTTGTGGGTGATATAGAATTATCTCGACTCATGACATATGCCGAGCAACTTGAAGGGGAGAAGCTTCAAAAAACAAAGAGTGGTAAGTCCAAGAGGGCTCGATATGATGGTGGCTTCCAAGGTGCTAAGGGTGGTCATTACCAACAAGTCACAAATTCTAAGGCCAAGTATCCTTTAATTCTCAAAATAAAAGGTTTGCTAATGATAGGGTGCCTAACCCTAAGTTTAAAGATGGCATCGGTGGGATATCTCTTCCAAGGTGCCCGAAGTGTGGAAGAAACCATAAAGGCAAATGCTTGAGGGATTCGAATGCTTTCCATGTGTGTTGAAGAGTAGGCTACAAGATTGTTGATTACCCCTATGCTCTAAACAAGGGTAAGGATGGTCTTCCTCAATGACATGGTGCTCATGTTGATCAAAGGGTATAAGGTGTCCAACAAAGGGGTGCTCCATGTCACAACCGATTCTATTCCCTTCAAGGGAGGCAAGGAGTGGAGGAGGTGCCCGATGTTCTTACCGGTATGTTAAAGGTTTATGATAATGATGTGCATGCTTTATTGGATCCACGTGCTACTCCCTCTTTTATTACTCTTTTTGTTGCTAATAAGCTTCATGTGTGTCCTGAATTGTTGTGTAAACCCTTTGACATATGTACCCCCGTTGGTAAGTCCATGTTGCTAGAAGAGTCTATAAGGGTTGCCCTGTGTCTATATTGCATAAAGTGTTGCCTTGTGATTTTGTTGAACGTGATATGGTGGATTTTGATGTCATTCTTCGGATGGATTGGTTACATCAATGTCATGCTTCATTGATTGTAGAACTTATAAGGTTAAGTTCTAATTTCCTAATGAGCCCGCCTTCGAGTGGGAAGCTTATAATCCATCAGTCAAGGGAAGATTTATTTCTTGCCTTAAGGCCCAAAAATTGATTACCAAGGGTTGCATTTATCATCTTATAAGGGTTTGAGATGTTGTGTCTAAAGTCCCTCCTATCGAGTCAATTATGTTTTTTAGTGAGTTTCTTAATTTTTTTCCTGATAAATTTCCTGGTGTCCCTCCCGTGAGGGAGATAGACTTCGGTACAGATCTCCTCCCAAATACTCAACCCATTTTCTTTCCTCCTTACCATATGGCTCCAGTGGAGTCAAAGGAGCTAAAGGACCAATTGAAGGATTTGTTGTAAAAGGGTTTTAAAAGGCCTAGCAAGTCACCCTGGGTTGCGTCGGTGTTGTTCGTAAAGAAGAAAGATAGCTCACTTAGAATGTGCATCGACTACTAGCAACTCAATAAGGTCACAATAAAGAATAAGTATCATTTACCGAGGATAGATGACCTATTTGATCAACTATAAGGGGCTAGTCATTTTTCTAAGATTGATCTGCGGTCTGGGTACCACTAAATGAGGTTAAGATAGTGTGACATTCCTAAGACTGCTTTTTGGACTAGATCTGTGCATTTTGAATTTGTGGTGACATCATTTGGCCTAACAAATGCACCAACAATATATATGGATCTCATGAATAATGTCTTTAACCCCTACCTTGATATGTTCGTGGTGGTCTTCATAGATGATATATTGATTTACTCTCGGAGTGAAGAAGAGCATGTGAAGCATTTGAGGGTAGTGTTGCAAACATTGAGGGATGAGAACCTGTTTGCCAAATACAAGTATGAATTTTGGTTGAAGGAAGTCGCATTCCTTGGGCATATAGTGTCAGGTGATGGGATCAAACTGGACCCTAAGAAAACAAAAGTGATAAAGAATTATCCTAGGACCTTATCTCCCACGGATATTAGGAGTTTCTTGGGATTAGTAGGGTACTACCAGAGGTTCATAGATGGTTTTTCCTGAATTTCTTCCCCTTTGACGAAATTGACTCAAAAGAAGGAAACTTTAGAGTGGACCGATGAATGTGAAAGGAGTTTTCAAACTTTGAAAGACAAGCTTACATCCACCCCTATTTTGGCTCTACTAGAAGGGTTGGAAAGGTTTGTGGTCTATCGTGATGCTTCAAGGGTTGGTTTAGGGTGTGTATTGATGCAAAGTAGTAAGGTCATAGAATATGTTTTTCGGCAATTGAAGGTGCATGAGCATAATTATTCCATCCATAATCTTGAGTTAGCGGTCACAAAAGTCTTCAATATGTGTTCACATAAAGGGATCTCAATTTAAGGAAAAGAAGGTAGTTGGAACTTCTCAAGGGCTATGACATGAGTGTGCACTACCATCCCGACTGAAACGCCCCAAAAATGTGCTTCGAAAATGCCCATAAGCATATTTCCATATATCTCACAATTCGTGCATGATATCGAAAATCTAACTTCATATTCTTGATCAAGGGGTAAAATTGAATGGGTAATGGGAATAAACTAGATTTTAGAGGACCAGTAGTGAAAAATGATTTTCGCAAATTTTTTGGAAACAGTGGCTACCTGCGCCTTGGCCACATTTTGCCAGGGATGTGGAGCTGCATAAAAGTGGCCTTCGCACTGGGTCCACGTGGGAACCAGATGCAGAACAGCGCAGTTTTTCCCCTATTTTTCTATTTCTGCCCAAAGGCATTGGGGTCATAGCCCCATGCCCACTTATGCGTAAAACACCTATACTTAGCCATTTTTCAACTCTATATCACTCAAGACCCTCTCAAAACCCTCTCAAAGACTTAACCAAAAATTTCATCCAAATTCAAATGTCCCAAGCTTAATTTTGGATCTAAAGAACTCCATTCAATCTTCAAGTCTCCTTCAAGTCTACATCAAGATAACCCAAGTTTAAGGTATGTGGGTTTCATTCATTGGGTCCTTTCTCCCATGGAGTTCAACCTTCCTATTTTATGAAAATTGCATATTTTCAAGTTGTATCTTCTATGGATATCTCTTGTTATGGATTATGACTATAAATTATGTTGGGGCTTTATAAAATGTTGATCTTTTATGCATGACTATCTATTTCAAGCTTATACCATGATTTGACTATGTCTGTTGAAATTATACATGTTTTGAGCTATAAAACTATGATCTATTATGAGATTTGAAGATGGATTTCAAGGGATCTTACATGAGGGTTATATTATATGTTGGTGGGTTGATTTGCATTGAGTTTTCTCATATTACGTCACTCTTGAATTGCATGATTTTGAATTAGAATTACGAACCTACCAAATATTTGATAAAATGTCAAGTATTCTCAAGTTATTGATGGTCTAATGCATGGTTATAAGTTAAGTGACTTTATGGTGATTAAGGGCTTGCATGTACGCATTGAATTCATGTAAAGTACCTATGGCATTGCAAGTGAATTATTAGGCTCCTATGTTTTGTTATGTTCATGATTCGTTTCTTGTTACTTGAATATGATGGTTTGATGAGCTATTTTCATGACTCCTACCAAAAAGATTATATTGTAAGGTGAGGACATCTTATAATACCTACTGAAAAGGCCATGTCGTAAGGTAGAATAAACCATAGCCCCTACCAAAAACATTATATCATAAGGTAAGGACATACTGATAAGGCCATGTTCTAAGGTACAATAAATCATGGCTCCTCCTAAAAAGATTATATCGTAAGGTGAGGGCACTCCATAATACCTACCTAAAAAGTCATGCGGTAAGGTAGAATAATTCATGGCTCCTACCTAAAAGATTATATTGTGAAGTAGGGGACATTTTATACTGCCTATCGAAAAGACTGTGTCATAAGGTAGGGGTATTGGTAACACTCTCTGAAAAGATTATACTATAAGGTGAGTTGGTGTCTATTTGGCTCATCTCATGCACGTTTGGTTAAAGTTCGATAATATGTTCCATATCGAGTATATGTTTCTTGATTATGACTAAGCATCTTGTTATTATGGCATATGACTCTTGTTGCATTGCATCCTCATATTTAGTACATTCAAACGTACTAACGTATACTTTATGCCTACATGATATTACCATGAAGGGACCAGAGCATCTTTTGATCATCCTCTACTTGGCTAGTTCAATGCTTTGGAGACATGCTTTGGTGAGACCTCAAGTCCTAGGAAGATATCTATGTACCCTTGTCATTTGCTACTTCTTTATGTTGAACACTTTATAATATGAGGGTGATTCCAAAAAGTTTCTTAGCCTCCGCTCCATTCCATATTATAGGTGTTATTGGACAATTTAAGAACTGATGCTATGAGCTTGACTCTTTTACGCTTTTATGATAATCAAAGACTTCCCTTAGTCCCGCATGCCTTGTTTTATATCTATTATTATTACTTATTTGCTTCCTTGAACAAAGATGTGTGAATGATATGCTAAGAGGCTTGCTTGGGGTACCCTTTGGGTTCCTATTCATCGTGTCACGTCTAGGCCCTAGGTTTGGGTTATGAAAAACTTGGTATCAGAGCACTAGGTTGTTAATGGTCCTCGGAATCCAACACACCACGTCGATTAAAGTCTTTTTCATGGTTATAAGCATGCCACAACTATGGATAGTAGGCTATGAGGTGTTTTAGTAAATATTTCACTTTTTCATGGTATATATCATGCTTTAGATGTAAGATAAGGCATTTTCACCTAAGGAATGCTCTTTGCTCTTCTAGATCATGCCGCTTCACAGAGGTAGACCGAGGAGGGCCCGCACACCCGAGGAGGGTCTATCTTACTAAGCCTCTCTAAGGGAAGGCCCCACTTAGGCCAATTTCTGGAATACCATCACTATGTTGGTGAAATGATCCCAAAAAGAGCCTGAAAATGTGCCTCGGAAGTGCCCAGAATCGTAATATCTATATATCTCAAACTCCATGCGTGATATCGAAAATCTGACTTCATATTCTTGTTCAGGGAGTCAATTTAAGTGGGAGATGGGTATAACCCTGATTTAAGAGCAACCATAGCAATATTTGAAAACTGCAAAAATGCGATTTCTAGTGTACATTTTCGCGCCAGGTGCGACGTGCCAAGGGCGCGCCACAGTGTTATTTTTTGGGCAGTTTTTCAAGTCTGGTCCAAGGCTTTTGAGTATTGGGCCTAAGTGTTACTAAACATGAAAATACCTAAACTTAGCCATATTTCACCCTCATATCATTCTAAACATTCCCCAATACTCATTCAAACACTTAGCCAGATATTTTACTCCTAGTTTCAAGTCTCAAAACTCATCCGGATCTCAAGGTTCTCACTCAAGCTTAAAGTCTCCATCTCCAGTCTTTATCAAGCTATTCTCCAAAGCTAAGGTATGTGGGTTTCTTTCATGGGTTCCTTTCACCCATGTGCCCAAGCTTCTTTTACCAAAAATTGCAAGATTTAAAGATAATTTACTCATGGGTCTTACTTATTATGAATCACTACACACCATGTTGGGGTTTATGAAACTGTGACTATTTTAGCATGTTTTGAGCTATGAAACCAAGATCTATTGTGAGATTTGATGAAAGGTTTCGATGTATATTGCATGATGGTGTTATCAAGTATCTTTTGATAATTTTACACTAAATTTTCTAGCATTATTCCACTATTGGACTGCATGGTTTTACACTAGCACCATACACTCGTCAAGTGTTTAGTAAAATGTCCAGTCATGATTTCTTGAGGAATTGAAGGTCCAATGTATGTCTTATGAGTTGAATAACTTTATGATGATTAAAGGAATGTATGTATATGATTATGATGAAAGGAATACATGATATAATATCTTTTTTTTTCTGGGGATGACCAAGCCTCACTCGGGAGGTTGTAGACCCGGGTAACCTTGTTTAGGGGTTTATACCTTGATTGCCTCGCTTGAGAGGTGGAAGGCTCGTGCAACCTAGTCAAGGAGTCTGTACCTTGATAACCTTGTTGGGTGGTTTGTACCTCATCAATTTTGTTATGGAGTTTGTACCTCATCAACCTCATGAAGGGCTTTGTACCTCATGTGCCTCTCCAAGGAGGTGGTAGGCCTTGGATTGCACTAATAGTGGTTACTCCTTACACATGTATTATGTTCTACATGTAAGCATGATTTTACTTCATGCATCATTCATACATGGCATATTGCTATAAGCTTATTCATTGCCTATGTAATGCATTTTTGTTTATGGTGCTTACCACTTGTTGCATTGCATCCTACATACTTAGTACATTCAAATGTACTAAGACATATTATACGCCTAGATGATGTCACCATGTAGGAACCAGAGCCCTACTTTAGCATCCTCCTCCACGTGGTTAGTACGATATCCCTCAAGCTTATTGGTGAGTCCTCCATTCCGGGGATGGTGTTATGATCTTCTGCTATGTACTAAGACTGTCTTTCTTTTACTTCTGCATTGACTATGAGGTTGAGCCCAGTTACTTGTCTTGGACCCCGCTCTTATCTATGTAGTAGAGGTGTTGTTGGAGATGATATGTACCTACACTATGAGCCTTGACTCTTTTGTTTTTTAATGTTTATGTTATGAGGGTTGTCCTTTAGCCTCGTTGTCCCTATTTACCATTTCATGTTGTTTTTCATTGCTTCAGCGACCGAGGACGTGTAATGATATGTTAAGAGGCTTGTTTGGGATCCCTTTGGGTTCCCCATACATTGTGTCATGTCTAGGCCCTAGGCTTGGGTCATGACAGTTTGCACATGAAATGACCCACTAATTGAACCAAGGGGCCTAGGCTCCTCATGCTCCTACTCCAGCCTCAAGGGTGAGGGATTTCACAAGAATATACCCTCCAGAATTTCATGGTTCCAAGACGGATAAAGAACTCCAAGAGTTCACAGATGAGGGGTATAAGGTGTTGTCCATCATGGGTGTAAATATGGAGGAGAAAACGGAACTAGCAGCCTACCAACTAAAAGGTGTGTCTTAAATTTGGTTTGTGCAATGGAAGATGGAGAGGGGAACTCATGATGTTATTCCTTGAGAGGAGTTCAAAGAAGCCTTCCTCAACCAGTTCTTCCCTATTGAGTTGAAGGAGGCTAAAATGATGGAGTTCATGCATCTTACGCAAGGATCCGGGAGTATCCCCTCACGTTCAACAAGCTCTCTGAGTATGCTGCTCAACTGGTCGCCAAACCTAGAATAAGGATGAACAAGTTTGTGTATGGGTGTCCAACTTGGTAAATGAAGAGTGTCGTACCGCAATGCTTGTAAATGATATGGATTTGACTCGGCTCATGACCTTTCCCAAATAACTTGAGGGGGAGAAACTTAGGAAGAAGAGAAGTGGGGTGTCCAAGAGGGCTTGGTTTGAGGGTGAACGATTTCAACAAAGTCTTGAGTTTCAAGGTCAAGGATCCTCTAGTGCTTCAAACAAGAGGGTTGCTAAGGATGGGGTGCCTAACCCAAGGCTCCAAGGAGGTGATGATGGGGTGGCTCATCCTAGATGCCCAAAATGTGGGAGGAAACATGGTGGCATATGTTGGAGGAACACGGGTGCATGCTTTGGATGTGGCGAGATAGGCCACAAAATTACAAATTGGAGGAACACGGGTGCATGCTTTGGATGTGGCGAGATAGGCCACAAAATTCCAAATTGTCCACATGCTAAAAACAAGGGTGAAAGTGTCCGATCTCAAGGGCAAGGTGGCCATGTCGATCAAAGGACTCTAGAAGGCCAACAAGGGGGTACTCCATGACACAATCGGTTCTATGATCTTCAAGGGAGGCAAGGAGGGGATGAAGTGGCCGATATACTTGCCGTTATATTAATGGTTTTTTATTTTGATGTGCATGCTTTGATAGGTCCACGTGCCACTATTTTATTATTCCTCTTGTTTCTAATAAGCTTCATGTGTGTTCCGAATTGTTATGTGAACCTTTTTGGTGTCTATCCCCATCGATGAGTCTATTATTGCTAAGATAGTCTAAAGGGGTTTCCCCATATCCTTATTGCATAAAGTCTTGTCTAGTGATTTTGTTGAACTTATAGTGGTGGATTTTGAGGTTATTCTTAGGGTTGGGTAAGTTACATGCATATCATGCTTCCATTGCTTGTAGAACCCGTAAGGTAGATTCCAATTCCCTAATGAGTCCGTACTTGAGTGGGAAAGTTATAAAGTGGTAGTTAAGGGTAGATTCATTTCTTGTCTTAAGGCCCAAATGGATCTTTAAGGATTGCATTTACCATCTCGAAAGGGTTAAGGATGTTGAGTCTAAAGTCATTCCAAATGAGTCGATTTCGGTGGTCAATGAGTTCTTGATGTTCTTCCCAATATTTTGAACTCGTGGTAATGTCTTTTACTTGACTAATGCCCTGACTATGTTTATGGATCTCATGAATAGGGTCTTTAACCCTACCTTGGTATGTTTGTGGTGGTTTTTAGTAATGATGTATTGATTTATTTCCGGAGTGAAGAAGAGCTTGTGAATTATTTGAGGGTGCTGATGCAATTTTGAAGTATAGGAGGTTGTTTGCTAAGTGTGAGAAGTGTGAATATTTGGGGAAGAAGAGGTGGTTAGAGAAGTACACCGGTAGGTTGGGAATGAGGTTAGATTAAGTGAAAAATGGTGGTGTAGTGGTTAAGGATGGTGCCGGATCTTCTTTGATTGAGGAAGTCAAGTCAAAACAAGACCTTGACCCCATATTGCTAAATTGAAAGGTTTGGTAAAGGTTAATAAAGTGGAGGTTTTATCCCAAGGGGGAGATGGGGTCCTTAGGTACTAAGGTAAGCTATGTATGCTTGATGTTGATGATTGGGTTACTTGAAAGTCTCACCAATGAGGGGTGGTCCATTTAATAGGAACGGTAAATTGAACTCAAGGTTTGTGGGTCCTTATAGAATTTCGAGGAGGATTGGTAAGATTGTCTATGAGATGGAGTTGTGTATGGATATGAATATGGTTGATCCGGTCTTTTATGTGTGGATAAGGAGAAAGTGTGTGGGTGACCCATATGCTATAGTGCCTTTAGAGGTTGTGGGTGTTGTAGAGGATAATTTGACCTATGAGGAGGTCGCGGTGGAGATATTGGATAGACATATGAGAAGGTTTAGGAACAAGGACGTAGCATCCATCAAGGTTCTTTGGAGGAATCGACAAGTCAAAAGCATCACTTAGGAAGTTGGAGAGGAAATGAAGAGGCGATATCTATACCTCTTTCTTTCTATTCAAGCTTAAGATAGAAAACTAAGCCCCTTCTATGGTTCAAGTCTTAAGTTTCAGCCCTCATATCATGTTGCATGCATTCATATTTATGGTAAAAAGTTTATGGTGATTGTTTTTGACATTCATGTTGAGCTTTTTGAAAATGAAGTTAAATGTAATTGTTGCATTCATGTCGACATGAAATCTTAATGATTACTTCTCTTATACATGTTTCTTTGACATTCGGGGATGAATTTTCCCAAGGGAGAGATATTACAATTCTCAAAAATATGCTTTGAAAATGCCCATAATCGTAATTTCTATATATCTCAAAATTCGTGCATGATATTAAACATTCAACTTCATATTCTTGATCAAGGGAAAAACTTGAGCAGAAAATGGGTATAATTCGAATTTTAGAGGACTCATAGCGAAAAATAATTTTCACAAATTTATTGGAACCAGTGGTAATCCAGCCTGGCTGCGACATGCCAAGGATGTGGAGCTATGTAAAATTGGCCTTCGCGTTGGGTCCGCATCGCGGACCAGCGTAGTTTTTTCCTATTTTTCTATTTTGTCCCAAGGGCATCAAGGTCATAGCCCCATGCCCACTTATGCATAAAAACACCTATAGTTAGCCATTTTTCAAAATCTATATCACTCAAGACCCTCTCAAAAACCACCCAAAGACTTAACCAAATATTTCATCCAAATTCAAGTATCCCAAACTTAATTCCGGATCTTAAGAACTCCATTCAAGATTCAAGTCTCCTTCATGTGTACATCAAGAAAACCCAAGTTTAAGGTTTGTGGGTTTCATCCATTGGGTCCTTTCACCCGTAGAGTCCAACCTTCCTATTTCATAAAAATTGTATGTTTTCTTTTTGTATCTTCTATGGGCATCTCTTATTATGGAATATGACTATAAATTATGTTGGAGTTGTATGAAACGTGGATCTATTATGCATGACTATCTATTTCAAGCTTATACCATGATTTGACTATGTTTATTGAGACTATACATGTTTTGAGCAATGAAACTATGATCTATTATGAGATTTGAGGATGGATTTCAAGGTATCTTACATGAGGGTTTTATAATATGTTGGTGGGTTGATTTAAATTGAGTTTTATCATATTATGTCAGTTTTGAATTGCATGATTTTGAACTAGATTATAAACCCACCAAGTGTTTGATAAAATGTCAAGTCCAGGATTCTCAAGTTATTGATAGTCTAATGCATGGTTTATAAGTCAAGTGACTTTATGGTGATTAAGTGCTTGCATGAATACATTGCATTCATGTAAAGTAGCTATGGCATTTCAAGTGAATTGTTGGGCTCCTATGCTTTGTTATGTTCATGGGAAATGTGAATTCCTTTCTTGTTAATCGAATGTGATGGTTAGATGAGCTATTTTCATGACTACTACCAAAAATATTATATCGTAAGGTAAGAACATCTTATAATACCTACCAAAAAGCCTATGCCATAAGGTAGAATAAATCATTGCTCCTACCGAAAAGATTATATTGTGAGGTAGGGACATACCAAAAAGGCCACGCCGTAAGGTTCAATAAATCATGGCTCCTCCTCATAAGATTATTTCTTAAGGTGAGGGCACTCCATAATACCTACCAAAAAAGGTTATTTCATAAGGTAGAATAATTCACGGCTCCTACCTAAAAGATTATATCATAAAGTAGGGGACATCTTATACTATCTATCAAAAAGACTATGTCGTAAGGTAGGGGTATTGGTAGCACTCTTCGAAAAGGTTATACCGTAAGGTGAGTGGGTGGCTATTTGGCCCATCTCATGCATGTTTGGGTAAAGTTCGAGTATATATTTCATATTGAGTTTATGTTTCTTGATTATGACTAAGCATCGTATTATTATGACATATGACTATTTTTGCTTGCATCCCACATACTTAGTACATTCAAACGTGCTAACGCATATTTTACACCTATGTGATATTACCATGTAGAGATCGGAGCACCTTTTGATCATCCTCTACGTGGGTAGTTTGGTGCTTTCGAGAAAGGATTTGGTGAGTCCTCATGTTCGAGGATGTTATTTATGTTACCCTTGCCATTTCCTATTTCTTTATGTTGAGCACTTGATACTATGAGGGAGAGCTCGAAAAGTATCTTGGCCCCCGCTATATTCCATGTTAGAGGTGTTGTTGGATAATTGATGAACTTATGCTATGAGCTTGGTCTTTTACGCTTTTATGATAATCAAAGACTTCTCTAAGTACCGCTTCCCTTGTTTTATATCTATTGTTATTACTTATTTCACTTCTGCGATCAAGGATGTGTGAATGATATGCTAAGAGGCTTGTTTGGGGTCCCATTTGGCTTCCCAATCATCGTGTCATGTCTAGGCCCTAAGGTTGAGTCGTGACATTGACAAAGATAATGTTGTGGACGATGCTCTCAGTAGAGTTTCCATGGGAAGTGTAGCTTATTTGGTGACGACAATAAGGAAATGGTGAGAAAAGTTCACCGGTTAGCTAGGTTGGGAGTTAGGTTGAATGAAGTTTGAAATGGAGGGATGGTGGTATTTGATGGCTCCAAATCTTCTTTGATTGAAGAGATCAAGGCCAAGTAAGACCTTGACCCACCTTGCTAGAACTGAAAGCCTTGGTCAAGGATGATAGAGTGGAGGTTTTCTCCCAAGGGGGAGTGGTGTCCTTAGATACCAAGGTAGATTGTGTGCCTAATGTTGATGGGATAAGAGACTTTATATTGCAAGAGGCCCATCATTCATCCTACTCTATTCATCCCAGTTCCACAAAAATATATAGAGACTTGAGGGTGGTTTATTGGTGGAGTGGTATGAAAAGAGTTATTGCTAAGTTTGTAGCTGGTTTCCACAATTGCCAACAAGTCAAGGTCGAAAATCAAAGGTCAGGTGGTCTATCCCAATACATAGAAATTCCTACTTGGAAGTGGAAAGAGATCAATATAGATTTTGTGATCGGGTTACCAAAGACTAGGAAGCATTTCTATTCTATTTGGGTTGGTATTGATAGAATGACAAACTCAGCCCATTTTCTACCGATTAGGACCACTTATCGTGTCGAAGATTATGCCATGATATATATTCACGAGTTGGTCAAGTTACATGGGGTAACATTGTCTAGTATTTCAGATCGTGGTGCTCAATTCACTTCACACTTTTGGAGTCCATCCAAAAGGGACTCAGTACCAGAGTTAAGCTTAGTACTGCCTTTCATTCTCAAATGGATGGCCAAGCTGAGAGGACAATTCAAACTCTTAAGGATATGCTTAGGGCTTGTGTTTTAGAGTTCAAAGATAGTTGGGATGAATATCATCCACTCATTGAGTTTACTTACAACAATATCTATCACTTTAGCATTGGAATATCACCTTTTGAAGCCCTATATGGTAGGCGATGTAGATCCCTATCGGATGGTTTGATGTGGGGAAAAATGTTATATTGGGACTCGAATTGGATGGAAGCTTTGGAAAAAGTAAAGTTGATAAGGAAGAGATTGAAGATGGCTCAAAGTAGGTAAAGGTCTTATTCCAATACAAGAAAGAGAGATCTTGAATGTGGTGCTGGTAATTGGGCGTATTTGAGGATCTCATCCATGATGGGTGTATCCGTTTTGGCAAGAAGAGGAAGCTGAACCCAAGATTTGTGGGGCCTTATAGAATTATGAAGAGAATTAGTAAGGTTTCCTATGAATTAGAGTTGCCCCCGAAGACGAGCATGGTTCACCCGGTCTTCTATCTGTCTATATTGAGGAAGTGTGTAGGTGGCCCAAGTTCTATAGTACCTTTGGATGTTATGGGTGTTGTAGAAGATAACTTAACCTATGAGGAAGTCCAAGTGGAAATACTTGATAAGCAAGTGAAGAGGTTAAGGAATAAAGATGTGACATCCGTCAAAGTCCTTTGGAGGAACCAACAAGTTGAAAGTGCCACATGGGAATCTGAAGACGATATGAAGGACCTATATTCCCATCTTTTCAATTTCAATCAAGCTTCAGGTGGTATGATTTTCCTATCTTAGAATCTCCTTTCCTTGCATGCCATTTTATTAATATTCATGCATATTTATGTGGATTGATGGTTGCATTATAAGTGCTATGTGAAATATGGTTTAAAATTCTTTTAAATTGTCCATGTGTTGCATTTATATATGGTGCATTGGCATATGGTGCATGAACCCATTTCTTAGAGCGTGCCTTACCACATTCAGGTATATTCCCAAGGAGGAGATAATGTAAGACCCCACTTATGGGGGCAGAAGAGCTGCACGAGATAAGCTTGAAAGAGAATTGGACTATTGATATTTATAAAGGGGTTATGACTCATAAGTCAGAGTACGGCCCGTAAAGTAGGCCTCATAGGATATGACAGACTTGGTGAAATTTAGATCTTTTTGAAGTTCGAATTACAACTCGTCATATGACTCATAAATCACTCTATGAGTCGTAGATCCTGCAATAGGGGTTTCGTGACAAATTTCAGTAACTCAAATTTCAGGACCCTTAGTTTATGAAAGGTCATCTACGACTTGTAGAGTGCTCTACGGCTCATATATGGGGTCTCGTGGACCTGTCTGACCAAGTTTTTAATAGGGGTAAATTTGACCTTCCTCTTTCTTCTAAGTCCAAACTACATCATATTGTCCCTATCTATGTCACTTATCAATTTACATAACCTAATACATCTTATTCTTTCTAATTCCAAAATCCCTAAGTCTCTAAACCCTCACAAACACTCTCAAGTTCCTGCAATGCTTCAAACAAGAGGGTACAAGCTATGGTTTTGAATTCCTCATCATCTCCCAAGGTTTTTCTATCTCCTATCATCACGATATGTAGGTTTGATTGTGGGAACCTTCCTTCCCACAAATCCAACCAATCCTCTTCTCAAACACATAAATTTATGTACTATTTCATGGGTATTATGAACTCTTGCTTATGATAATATTTTTATGCACTGTATATATGTCTTCTATTTGAGTTCTTTAAGAAATGATGATTTGTGATAAAATATTGTTGGGGTTTTCCTAATACTCAAACAAGGGTTTTACTATTATGATGATGGGTTGATTTGAATGACATTGAAATAAGCTGACGTTAATCCCCTTTTGTCTTATCCTCTTGAATTACATGGTTTGAAGTGCATGTGCATATACCCACCATATTTGACTAAGGTTACATGATGTGAATCCTATATGAATGAATAATTATGGCATGAATTTCAAGACAAGCATGTTATGATAAATTCTAGGCTCCCAAGCATGTATTAAACCCATGAAAAGGTCCTATGATTTGTAAGTAAATTATTGGGCCCTTATCCCATATTTTACCCTCTTGTGAGTAAATAATATCCATATGTGGGGGTCAAGAATGATATATTTTACCCTCATGTATCAACTCAAACTAGAAGGGGTCAAGCATATTATAATCTTCACCCTTTTATGAGTGAATAATGTCAACATGAAGGGGTCAAGTATAATAATTATTTTGCTATCATGTATCAATTCTCACTAGAAGGGGTCAAGCATATTATAATCTCCACCCTCATGTGTAATGTAATGCCTACTAAAAGGGGTCAAGTCTATGCATTGTTTTTACCCTCTAGTACAAGGTATACGCCATATGTAGGGGTCAAGTATTTGAATAAGCTACTCATTCCATGTTATCATGTTTTTATAATTCATCCATGTTATGATTAAATTTTGATTACTTCAAGTATTTTGTGGGACTAGACTTAGCACCGAATGAGGCTTAAGGTGGGGGCTCGATCCAAGGGGTCCTTATATAAAGTCATGACCTCGTAACTATGTGTCATCATAGGTTTATATTATTTTCCTAAATGTGTTTTTACTAGTGGATCCAACTAGATCAAGATATCCACTATGTGGGGTCAAGCTTGGTCTACCTTGGCAAGCTCCTTTATATGGTGTGGAGTAAACATCGAGATTCCAAGTAGTAGCTTGCTTGGTCTTAGAAGTCGGTTAGAGTCTCCTACCACATAAGTAAGATACATTATGCAAGTTTGGTTATCTTTATGATGTTTTTGTCACAGCCCGACCCCGGGACCGTGACTAGTGCCGATTAGGCACTATTATCGATACAAACACACATGATGACATG
>JAOTQR010022731.1:0-16914 GCA_025774065.1 Solanum ossicruentum
TAATCAAGAAAGTATCAAGAAACATATATAAGGACTCATGGACTCTCAACTCATATATGATCATCTATGGGGCACATATGATGAGTCGTAGCAACACGACTCTTATAATGCTTTAAACAAAGGTTTTTTGCGCATTCTCAAGAAAATTTGTTATTTTAAAGTTTTTTTTGTGATTTTTCAGGAAAACTGACTAAGGCATGGAGAAATGGGTGAACTATTGGAAAAGGGATGAAAAAGAGCTTATTCATGAGCATAAGGTGAAAGATGGAACTAAGTGAGGGAACATGGGTGCCTACATGGCTTGTGTGCCATCACATAATCCAAGAGGCTCACTGTGGCCTCACACTTGGGGCAACGACAAGGATTTTATGTAGGAAGATGGAGAAATTTGCCCAAGGCACATCCGACGCACCCTTCACGGGCTGTGGGAATTGGAACGAACCGTAACATGCACCAGCAAAGTGACACGAATAGCCATCACCATTGAAAAATAAGAAAAATTCATCAAATAGAGCCAGATGGAGCATGTCATGGGCCGTATGACCAATTACGATCTATGATATAGGGGTGTGAGGACGATTTGAGCGGAAAAAGTTTAAGACAATTTGGTTGGTATGTTTCATGAACTGTTGATCCTAACATAGGTCATCTACTCGCTCATAAAGCAGCAGCTGGGTTTGAAGTCAATTATAGCCACACGGACTGTTTGACAGTTCATCTACCATCACACGGGCCGTGTGGTGGCCCGTGCCCATGCCGACGTGGTTTTTCCTATTTTAAATCGGATTAGGCTTTCTTTGTATATAAACAATATTTTTATTTCATCTTTATGGAGTCTTGGATGGTCGGAGATAGAAAACTCAAAAATAAAACTATTTTGCTTGTAATTCCAGTGAATCTTATGGATTTCAACTATCTTGTTCAGGATTGTGATCCGTGGATTCTCTAATTCTTCAATAGTAAGTTCTTCATTATGAATTCTATTTATTAGTATGGGTTATCTTTCGTGAATATGATAGGCTAAACTCACAACTAGGGTTGTGAAAACCATGATAAATCACTAAGATAGGCAAACATGGGGTAACTCTTAGGATTGATTAGTGTATATATCGTAGTAATCTTCATTATAATTTCTTCCTTGATTAGTAACACATTATGGTAAGCTTTTATTCATTACATGCCCCAAAGGGATGTTTTGATTAGAAAAAGAGTTCTACGATGGAAATTCGGGGTTTTAACCTAGTCTAAGTCCTTGAGACTGAAAGGTGAGAGTATTTTGGGATTGAAAACAAAGGCTAGTCAGTATACATTCTGAGACCGAAAGGTGATGAAAAATATGCATCTAAGAAGGACCGAAAGGTGAATTAGGTGCTACATAACTTGTTAGATCTTGTATACATAATTATGAACTAATTTACCACTAGATTCAGCTATCGCTTAGATGTCATGGGGAACACAATCCTAGCTTTGTAGTAATTATTTAAAATCCAGTTGTCTTTGCACTCGCTTGTTATTTTACTTTAGTAAGTTAGTTCATAAAAACCAAAATCCCCTCATTTACTTCAATGTTCTTTTGTTCTAGGAGTAGATATTTCAACTAAAAATAGTGCTAATAGATTTATTCTCACGCATTCCCTATGGGATCGACATCAACTCTGGTTGAGTTCTATATTTGATCAACAATCGCTTTACTCTTCCTTTTGGAGTGTAAATTTAAGTGTATCAAATTTTGGCACCGATGCCAGGGAATATGGCGAAGTAATAGTCTATTAGTTGCAATTTTTAGTTTGTAATACTAGTCCCTAAGTTTACTTTTGTTTCTTGTTTTTGTTTCTTGGTAGGGAGCCAGTGTTTCATGCTAAACACTCAAAGCAAAGGCGAAGCACTTGTTCCCTATGACTCCGAGCTTACTAAATTAATCTACATAATAAATGCCCAAGAACGCGAAGTAGCTAGACAGAGAGAGTTATCCGTGAACCCTACAAGTGGGGGAAATGATGGTCTGGGTGACGAAGACAATGCTAGCAATGAGGTACCACCGGCAGTACAGCTTAGACAGGTGTCACTGCTCGGTGTAAGAGCCCAAGGACCTCAACAGCCCCCAGTAGTGAATGATGATGATGAGGGTACTAGAACTACTGGAGCAAATATACTACTACCACTGCCCACAGGTGTTAAGTTTACTATCACTAGTATTCTGTTGTAGGTGCTACAGTTGAAAGGGTTGTTCATTATAACAGCAACTGAGGATGCAAATCAGCATGTCCAAAACTAAGGCAACAAGTCAATCGTCTGAGATTCTAGGGATCCGTAAACAATCAATTAGGTTGCGGTTATGTCACGACCCAAGCCTAGGGCCTAGACGTGACATAACTAATGAGGAACTCGAAGAAACCCAAAACAAGTCTCTTAGCATATATATACACATCCTTGGTCGCGGAAGCAATAAAATACGATAAGAGATAGGACATAGGGACAAATGGGACTAAAGGATAATTATCATATCATAAAAATCAAGAGTCAAGAGAGTGCCAAATTTCAAAGCATAATATAAACATATACAACAACACCTCTAAAATGTAGATACTTCACGGGGGCCAAGACAAGTTATCGAGCTCACCCTCGTAGTCAAAATATACACAAAAAAAAGGATAGTCTTAGAACATAATAGGAGATCAAAAGTACCATCCCCGAAATGGAGGACTCACCAAAGAGCTTGAGAGATGTCGTACTTGTCACGTGGAGGAGGATGATCAAGTGGGGCTCCGGTTCCTGCATGGTGATATCATGTAGGCACAGAGTATGAGTTAGTACGTTTAAGTGTACTAAGTATATACAATGCAACAAGTGATAAGCACCATAAACAAAATGCATAACATGGGCAATGAATAAGCATATAGCAATATGGCATGTATGAATGATACTTGAAGTAAAATCATGTTTATATAGAACATAATACATGTGTAAGGAGAGACCATTAATAGTGAATATCTAAGGCCTACCACCCCTTGGAGAGGTGAATTAAATACGAGCCGCTCAATAGGTTGATGCGGCACAAACCCCCCAACATGGTTGATGGAGTACAAACCCCCCCAACATGGTTATCAAGGT
Organism: Solanum ossicruentum; assembly: GCA_025774065.1. Lineage (NCBI taxonomy): Eukaryota > Viridiplantae > Streptophyta > Magnoliopsida > Solanales > Solanaceae > Solanum > Solanum ossicruentum. Next base: position 3,112 of record JAOTQR010022731.1, read on the forward strand.
ACAAACCCCTCAACATGTTTGCACGGGACTACCACCTACCGAGCGAGGAGATCGAGGTACAAACCCCTAAAAAAGGTTACAGGGGCCTACAACCCCCTGAGTGAGGCTTGGTCAATTCCCAACACTATAGATATAATATGATATACATACATTTCTTTCATCATAATCATATAGTCGTTCAACTCATAAGAGATGCATTGGACCTTCAATTTCTCAAGAAACTCATAGCCGGACATTTTATCAAACACTTGGCGGGTGTGTAGTGCTAGTATAAAATCATACAAATGAAGATTGTAATCATGCTAGAAAATCCAATGTAAAACCATCAATAGATACTTGGTAACACCCCTATGCAACATACATCAAAACTCTTCATCAAATCTCATAATATATCTTAGATTCATGGCTCAAAATATGCTAAAACAACCATAATTTCATGAAACTTCAGTAAAATATGCAGTGAAATTCATAATAATTAAGACCCATGAGTAAATCAATATTAAATCATATAATTTTAAGTAAAATAAAGCTTAGGTATCATGGGTGAAGGAAACATATAAAAGAAACCCTCATACCCTAGCTTTGGAGAATAGCTTGATGAAGATTGGAGATGGAGACTTGAAACTTGAATAAGAACCTTAGAATCCGGATGAGTTTTGGACTTAAAATTAGAGATGAAATATTGTCTAAGTGTTTAAGAGAGTATTTGGGAATGTCTTGAATGATATGAGGGAGAAATAAGGCTAAATATAGGCATTTTCACGCATGAGAACACTTAGTCCCAAGACTTAAAAGTCTTGGACCGAGATAGAAAATTGAACAAAATTTAACACAGTAGCACGCCCTTGGCGCGTCGCGCCTTGGGCGTGAACTACTCACTAGAATTTGCCATTTTGGAAAATCAAATTTTGATACAGTTGCTCTTAGGTCGGGTTAGACCCATCTCCCACTCAATTTGACTCCCTGAACAAGAATATGAAGTTAGATTTTCAATATCGTGCACGTATTTTGAGAAATATGAAAATTACGATTCCAGGTGCTTTTGAGGCACATTTTCGGGCACTTTTGGGGTCATTTCAATATCTCCCCTTAGGAACATTCTCTGTTGAATGTCAAATAAATGTATATGAGAAGAGTAATCATGAAAAAATCAGCCCCAACAAGAATGCAACAACATACTTAAAAGATCTATTTCAAAATCTCATCATAAGTGTAAAATCACCATGAACTTTATCAATGTAAACATGAATGCATGCAAATGACTTAGGGGTTGGAACATGAGACATGAAATCACATAGAAGACTTAGAATTAGTACCTTGGGCTTAAGTAGGATGGAAAAGATAAGGGTATCGCTTTTGCATATCCGCTTCGACCTCCCAAGTAACACTTTCAACTTGTTGATTTCTTCAAAGGACCTTAGTGGAAGCAACATCCTTGTTCCTCAACCTCTTAACTTGCCTATCCAAGATCTCTACTGGAACCTCTTTGTATGACAAGTTATCTTCAACTACCCCTCACAATATCAAGAAGTACAATAACATTAGGATCATCTACACACTTCCTCAACATAGACACATGAAAGACCGGATAAATCAATTCTTCATTAGGAAAATCCAACTCATAAGCCACCTTACCAATTCTCCTCATAGCCTAATAAGGATCCACATATCTAGGGATTAGCTTGCCCTCCTTAACAAAACGAACTACACCCTTCATGGTGACACCGTCAAATAGACCCAATCATCAATCTTAAACTCAAGCTCCTTCCTTCTAACATTGATATAAGACTTTTGGTGACTTTGGCCTGTTTTAAACCTTTCTCTAATCATCCTTACTTTCTCTATAACATTCACAACCAGATCCGGACCCAACAAAGCCATCTCTCTAATCTCAAACTACCCAACCGGGGATCTACAATGTCTACCATAGAGAGCCTTAAAAGAAGCCATTCCGATGCTAGAATGATAGCTATTGTTAAATATAAACTCAATCAATGTAAGATGATCATCCCAACTACCCTTCAGCTCCAATATACAAGCCCTAAGCATGTCCTCAAGTGTTTGGATAACTCTTCAGCATGGCCATCCATTTGAGAGTGAAAGGTCGTACTACGCTTTACCTTGGTTCCAAAACCTCTTTGGAAGGACCTCCAAAAGTGTGAAGTAAATTGTGCCCCAAGACCCGATATGAAAGACAAAGGAACCCCATGCAATCTCACCAATTCAAGAATGTACAACCTAGCATAATCTTCAGTCCCATAGGTAGTCTTAACCGGTAGAAATTGAGACGATTTTGTCATCCTATCAACCACAACCAAAATGGAATCAAAACCCTTTCTAGTCTTGGGCAACCCAACCACCAAATCTATCTTAATCTCTTCCCAATTCCAAGTAGGAATCTCTATGTATTGAATTAGGCCACCTGGCCTTTGATATTCGGCTTTGACTTGTTGGTAACTATGGCAACCGGATACAAATTTGGACCATTAGTCTCATCAAGAATCTTTTCTTTCAAGCCATCAACACAAGGCACACACAACCTTCCTTGGTACCTAAGGGCACCATCTCCCTCTTGGGAAGAAACCTCCACCTTCCCATCTTTTACCAATGCCTTCAACTCTAACAATGAGGGATCAAGATCTTGCTTAGCGTTCACCTCTTCAACCAATGAAGATTTAGAATCATCAACAACAATACCACCATAATCACCCTCTTCCAACCTAACTCCAAATCTAGCCACCTGATGGACTCCCTAGCCATCCCTATGCTACCATCATCAACTTGAGTTAGGCTACCCACAGACACCCTACTCAAAGCATCCACCACAACATTAGCCTTATTGGGATGATAATGCACACTAATATCATAGTCCTTAAGAAGTTATAACCATCTTCTTTGTCTTAAGTTGAGGCCTTTTTGGCTGAAGACATATTGGAGGCTCTTATGATCCGTGAACACATCAACATGTACCCCATATAAATAGTGATGCCAAATCTTTAATGCAAACACAATGGCAGCTAACTCAAGATCACGAGTAATATAATTCTTTTCATGCACTTTGAGTTGTCTAGAAATATAGGCTATCACCTTCCCATTTTGCATCAACAAAACAACCCAAACCAACCCGAGAAGCATCACGATACATAATGAATCTCTCTAGCCCTTCTGGTAGTGACAATATAGGAGCAGACACAAGCTTATCTTTCAATGTTTAGAAACTCCTTTCATACTCATCGAACCACACAAATTTGGCTTTCTTTTGAGTCAACTTTGTCATGGGAGAAGCAATAGAAGAGAACCGATTCACAAACCTCCGATAGTAATCCGCTAAGACCAAGAAGCTCCTAATATTCGATGAGGTCAATGGTCTAGGCCAATTTCTAATCATATCCATCTTTTTAGAATCCAGCTTAATACCATTCCCCGACACCATATGAACGAGAAAGGCAACTTCTTTCAACAAAAATTCACACTTCTCGTACTTAGCATACAATTTCTCTTCCCTTAATTTTTGTAACACTACCCTCAAATGGCCCATATGTTCCTCCTCACTATAAGAATATATCAAAATAGCATTAATAAAAACCACAACAAACAAATCAAGGTAGGGTTTGAAGACCTTATTCATAAGGTCCATGAAAATAGATGGTACATCGGTCAACCCAAAGGATATTACAACAAACACAAAGTTCCATACCAAGTTCGGAAAGCTATCTTAGGAATATCACACTCCCTCACCTTCACTTGATTGTACCCGGACCAAAGATCAATCTTAGAGAAGTGTCTAGCCCCTTGCAATTGGTCAAACAAATCATCAATTCTTAGAAAAGGATAATTATTCTTAATGGTGACCCTATTAAGTTGCCGGTTGTCAATGCTCATTTGAAGAGACACATCCTTTTTCTTCACAAACAACACCAATGCACCCTAAGGTGATTGACTAGGTCTAATGAAACCCTTTTCCAAAAATTTCCTCAATTGCTCCTTCAACTCCTTTAACTCCGCCACGGCCATAGGGTAAAGGGGAATAAAAATGGGTTGAGTATTGAGGAGGAGGTCTATATCAAAATCTATTTCTTTTTCGGGAGGAACACCAGGAAGGTCATTTGGAAAGATATCAAGGAACTCATTTACAAGCGGAACCAACTCTATAGGAAGGAATTTAGACTCCACAGCCCTAACCCTCAAGAGATGATAAAGACACTTCTTAGCGATCAACTTACGGGCTTTAATGCAAGACATGAACCTACCCTTGACCACCACATCATGACTCTTCCACTCAAGAACGGGTTCATTTGGGAATTAGAATTTGACCCTACGGGTTCTACAATCAATAGAGGCAAGTCTACATGCAACCAATACATCCCAATAATGACATAAAAATCAACCATATCTTAGTCAACAAGATCATAAGGAAATATTTTATGCAAGATGCAAATGGGATAATTTTTATAGACTTTTCTAGCTAAAATAGATGCACAAATAGGAGTAGAAATCTCACATGACTCACATAACAATTCGGGATCAAAATGAAACTTTTTGTCAACAAAGGGGGTAACAAAATAAAGAGTGACACCCGGATCAATTCAATGCATACACATCAAAATCAAAGACTTTCAACAAATCGGTAATGACGTTGGGCGCCTCATCAACCCCTTTCCTCTCATGTAAAGCATAAAACCAATTGTACTTTGGGGCACCAGCTTGTTGACCACCTCCTCCAAAAGGGACCACATTAGCACCTTGTGGACGAACCTCCTTTCCCTTGTTAAGATTTCGGGGGCAATCTATCACCTTATGCCTAACATACCCACAACCATAACACGCATTAATATCCCTCAAACACGGGTCTCTATGACCCCTACCACATTGTATACATCCACCATTAGGGACCACACGCCCAATACCTTAGGCCCTTGGAAAGTCATTTGCAACTCTCTTATTAGATGCATGAGAAGACCCTTGGCCTTGATTGAACTGACCACCCTTCTGACTATGGAACTGTCCCTCAAAACGGGCCCTCTTGGCCTCATGACTCCTCCTCTTCCTCAACTTCTCCTCCTTCATTTGTTAAACCATATTTGTTTCACCCCTTGAATTGGTAAGCCACCAACTCCGCCTTCTCATCTAGTCTAACACCCATAATAGCCAAAACCTTGTAGACCTCATCAATGAACTATTGAGGATCCTTATTCACCTTTGACCCATGAAGTTTCGAGGGATTCATCCTCATGAAGTCTCTCACCCGAGATTCTGGTGTAGGAGCATGAGGGGCTTAGGCCCCTTGATTGGCTTGATTAGCCACAACTTGTGCAAGCAAAGTGAGAGCATCCCGGAGCTCACCATGAGCCGGTTGGTCCTCGAGAATGTGGGCTCTCCTTCTTCTTGTGTTAGGCATGATCTAGCATAACAAAGAACAATTATTAGGGGTAAAATCCTTATTTCAACTCTATAGCATGACTTAGAACATGAAGAAGGGAAACATTTCCTAAGAAGTCTCATAGCCTCTTACACATAATTGTGGTGCACAACACAACAATTAATAAGACTCTAACCGACATAGTGTGTTGGATGCCGAGGATCTAACAACCTAGCACTCAGATACCAAGTTTGTCACGATCAAAACCTATGGCCTAGACTAGACACGACGAATGGTGAACCCGAAGGAACCCTAAATAAGCCTCTTGGCATATTATACACACATCCTTAATCGCGGAAGCAATAAAATACAACAAAAGATAGTAGATAGGGATAAACGGGGCTAAGGGACAATTATCATATCATAAATATCAAGAGTCAAGAGAGAGGCAAAGCTCAAGGAATAATACAAGCATGTCCAACAACACCTCTAAAACTTAGATACTTAGCGGGGGCCAAGACAAGCTACCGTGCTTACCTTCATAGTCAAAATACACACAAAATAACGATAATTTTAGAACATAATAGGAGATCATAAGCATCGTCCCCGAAATGAAGGACTCACCAAAGAGCTTGAGAGATGTCGTAATACCCACGTGGAAGAGGATGATCAAGTAGGGCTCCGATTCCTAAATGGAGACATCATGTAGGCATAAAGTATACATTAGTACGTTTGAATGTACTAAGTATGTAGAATGCAATGCAACAAGTGATAAGCACCATAAATAAAATGCCTAACATAGGCAAAGAATGAACATATAGCAATATGGCCTATATGAATAATACTTGAAGTAAAATCATATTAAATAGAACACAATACACGTGTAAGGAGAGACCATCAATAGTGAATATCCAAGGCCTACCACCCACTTGGAGAGGTGAATGAGGTACGAACCCCTCAATAGGTTGATGAGGCACAAACCTCCCAACATGATTGATTGAATACAAACCCCCCCCCCCCAATGTGGTTATCAACGTCCAAACCCCTTGATATGGTTGCATGAGCCTACTACCTCCCGAGCGAGGCAATCGAGGTATAAACCTCTCAACAAGTTACCCGAGCCTACAACCCCCGAGTGACACTTGGTCAATTCTCAACACTATATAGATAATATCATATACATACATTTCTTTCATCATCATATAGTCATTTAACTTATAAGACATGCATTGGACCTTCAATTCAAGAAACTCATAAGCAGACATTTTATTAAATACTTGGCGGGTGTGCCATGCTAGTGTAAAACACCATGCAATTCAAGAGTGTAATCATGCTATAAAATCCAATGTAAAACCATCAATAGATACTTCGTAACACCCTCAAGAAATATACATCAAAACCATTCATCAAATCTCATAATAGATCTTAGATTCATGGCTCAGAACATGTTAAAACAACCATAATTTCATGAAACTTCAACATAGTGTGTAGTGAACTACATAATTATTAAGACCCATGAGTAAATCAACTTTAAATTATTCAATTTTATGTAAAAGGAAGCTTAGGTATCACGGGTTAAAACAACTCATGAAAGAAATCTATATACCTTAGATTTGGAGAATAACTTAATGAAGATTGGAGATGGAGACTTGAAGATTAAATAAGAACCTTAGAATTCGGAAGAGTTTTGGGACTTGAAATTGGAGATGAAATATTGTCCAAGTGTTTGAAAGAGTATTTGGGAATGTCTTGAATGATATAAGGGTGAAATAAGGCCAAGTATATGCATTTTCATGCATGGGAACACTTAGGCCCAAGATTTTTAAGTATTGGAACGATATTAAAAAATTGGACAAAATTTAACACAGTTAGCGTGCCCTTGGCACGTCGCGCCTTGGGCACGAACTACACACTAGAATTTGCCATTTTGGAAAACCAAATTTTGATAAGGTTGCTCTTAAATCAGGTTAGACCCATTTCCCACTCAAGTTGACCCCCTGAACAAGAATATGCAGTTGGATTTTCGATATTGCACACGGATTTTGAGATATATGTAAAATATGGTTTTGGTCACTTTCGAGACATATTTTTGGGCACTTTTTGAGCTCATTTCAAGTTATTCCTGTTGTATCTTTCTAGTCGGCGGCTAAGTGGCTGAATGGGCTTTCACATGATTCCATCCGCACCTGGGGAAAGCTAAAGGAGGCATTCTTAGAGAGGTTCTTCCCCGCATCAAGACAGCTGAAAATCATAAATGACATTGAGTCTCACAAGCAACTGCCAAATGAAGCACTACATGAGACTCGGGAGAGATTCAGGCAGAAATTTAAGCAGTGCCTCGACCATCTCCTCATAAATGAGCACTTGAAGGTAGTCTTCTACAGTTCCCACAACTTTGTAAGAAAGACTATCATTGATGTTGCTTGTGGGGGATCATACATCTCTAAGACTTTCCAAAACATAGTAGCAATCTTAGATTAGGTAGCCAAAAACAACAGTGCATGGTACACTAGAGATGGAGACTATTCGGGGCTCGTCTTTGAGATAACAGTAGAATAGTGACAAAAGAAGAAATGTCACGCCCCAAACCTAGGGCCTAGACGTGACTGGCGAATGGGGGACCTGAAGCAACCCCAAACAAGCATCATAGTATATTATTACACATCCTTGGTCACGAAAGCAATTAAAATGACAATAAGAGATAAGCATAAACAAGGGGAAACGGGTCTAAGTAAAGAGTTAAACACTTGAATAACATAAATAAGTCAAAGCTCAAGCATAATACATAACTTGTCCAATAATACCTCTAGACGTAGAACTTAGCGGGGGCCAAGACAAGCAACTGGGCTCACCCTCATAGTCATAAGTATTCCAAAATATACAAGATGTAGTCTAAACACTAGCATGAAATAAAATAGCTATTGTCCCCGGACATGAGGACTCACCAAAAGCTAACTTAAACGATCCGTCTATCCATGAGGAGAATCAATAGGGGCTCCAATTCCTACATGGTAACATCATGTAGGCATAGAGTATGTGTTAGTACGTTTGAATGTACTAAGTATGTAGGGTGCAATGCATGTAACTTATCAAAACCTGCATATCGACGTTAGATGACAAGGCACATAATATAGAAAGAGTTGAATATCAAATAATGTAATACACGAAATGCTATGAAATTCATGATGCATGAAATGCAAATAATGTGCTTATATATATTGGGGATATGACTTCAATCGATATAAGTAAGACCAAGCGGGCTATTACTAGAAATCCCGATGAAATCCCCTCATCGGTAAAGAGGTGATTAATTTGCCAAGGGTAGACCATACTTCACCTTACGGGATAACTCTATGAAGTAACCTTCCTTACTAGACAAATCCCTCTTCGAATAGGATTTTCACAAATCATAAATCAAATCATTCCTTCTCCTTACGAGACAACTCCATCTTCGGATCGGAAACCTATGCTAGGCACATAGTTCAAGGAAAGGGAGAAGGCCCTTGGGATAGCCCTAACGCCCCCAATCCATTGGTGCTAAGTCATCATCCCATAAGAATAAATATACGTATACATATATATGCATACTTTCAAATGATGTAAAGCATTTCCAAAACCATCTCAATGCATTCTTAGGCTTAAAGGCCAAAACATACCATACTCTATATACTCATGAATAGGAATAGCTCATTCATATACAAAATGGTGCAAGCAACCAACATTCTCAAAGAGACAAAATCAAAGACATATATGTGATCACAATATTGTCATGACTAACACTTTATCAAAAAATCATACCATAAAACAAAATTGGGCTGAACCCATAATATAATTTCTCAAAATAATCCAGGTACATGAATGCATATGCTATGAACAATGAGAGAATGACATGGATAATTAAGACTAAATGTAAAAATCAACATTTATAATACGAAATTGAGGTGAAATCATAATTAAATCCATATTTAAATCCATAGTGTAATCACCCATGCCAAAATAATTCTTAAAGGGAACATGTATACTTATTGATTTTATAAACCCCAAAGTAAATCCTCATATAATAGTTTAAATCACATTAAAATCATCAAATAAACCTACCCATTCATCAATAGAATTTTAGGAATCATAATATTCAAAACCTAAACTAAAGTAAGCAAAATCCATGTAGGTTTTCTTTGAAAATAATCTGGGTCTCCTCGATTGAAAGGAGTCAAGGATCAACCCACATACCTTAGACCTTGAGTTCCTTGGAATTGAGTTTGGGAAGAATGGAAGCTTGGAAGTGGGTCTTGGAATCCAAACTTGTTCTTAGGTTTCCTTGAAAATTGAATTGGAGCTTAATGGAGGATCCTGAGAGGATTTGGGAGTGTGATTGAGATGAGGGTAGTGAGTTTATCCTTTGGAACATTGTTTAAGTCTTTTAGGAAGGTTAAGGTAGCTTAGGAAGTCAAAAAGGATCAATAGAATAATTAGCATTTTTGAAAATATCATTAGTGAGCGGATGGAAAATTTAGCAAAGTATTGCCCCACAGGAGGTCCCACGGGTCGTGTAGAGTGACCATGACAAGATAATTAGTCTAAAAATTGAAGTTGGAAATAGATTGGAAAAAGACGTCTTGTCACGACCACGGAGGCCTCCACTGTTCGTGTGGAGCTCCACGACCCGTGTAGAGGGCTCGTGGCACCATACTTGGTGTAAGAAAATGTTGCCTAGGATCCACGCCAAGGGCCATGGGTCGTTCCCCATGCCACGGGTTGTGGTGAGGGGGTGTGGATCAACTATTGGAAAAAAAACTCCCCCAAACGCCCACTTTAGCCCTCTTGCTCACCTTTACACCTCACCCCATGACGAGTGGCAAGCCACACGACCCGTACCATTGATCATGGTTCATTCCTTAGGCCAAAAATGGCTTTTCCCAACCTTACATGCCTCACAAGACCAGTACAAGCCACCACTGGCCGTATAGGTGCCTGTTGGGCTTCACTGCATGGGAGGGTCTCACAAAAACGGTCATAAATCCTTCATACGAACTCGAAATTAGGTGAAACCAAATGTGTTGGAAAGCTAATGCAAAGGGATTTCATTTGATATCTCATGCGCCACCAATTCCAAATGTGCTAAAAGTTATGCTTATTTAAAGTTGACCCTTACCGGTACTTGTGTCAAACTTAGCCAACAGAAATCTTTTTGAACTTGGCTTGTCATAGGGGCCTATAACAGCCTTAAACAACTTACATAAGCTTGGAAATTCTGGGTCCTTACATCATCTCCCCCTTGCGATCATTCGTCCTCGAATGTGGAAGAACAAAGCTTGAAAGACTTGACTTAGAACACGAAACCTCCAACCATATGATCAATGCATAGCTTACTAGTTGAAGATCATAGAGTAGTTAAAACTCATGCCAAAAATGTATTCAATTCATTTCAAGCATAATGTAGATCATTTCAATGCATGTGCAAGCATGTCATGCCTTGAGACTCACGAATTGAAAGGGTCAGGACCGCTTAGGAAAAGAAAAAACCTAGTGCCTTATGCTTAGTTAGATTGGAAAAGATAGGGATGTCGCCTTATCATGATAGTATCGGCTTCTGCGATGGAACTTTCAACTTGTCATTTTCCTAATGGGTCTTGACGAATGCTACACCCATATCAATCATCTTTTCTACCCTTTCTATCCAATACCTCCACAGGGACCTTCTCCTAAGTCAACTTATCCTCCACAACACCCACAACCTCAAAGAATTCTATAGCACTAGAGTTATCAACACATCCCCTAAACCTAGAAGCATGAAGAACCGGATAAATCATTCCCCTATCCATAGGAAGTTGCCATACTTATGCAACCTTACCAACCTCCCTCTAAATTTTATAAGGACTCACAACCCTAAACTCAATTGTCAACCTTAAACACGCATAGTCCACTTGGTACCCAAAACCACCATCTCTCCCTTGGGGAGACAACCTCCACTCTACCATCCTTTCACCCAAAACTTCTAACTCTAAGAAGGCAAAATCAAGGCCTTTCTTAAACTAGACCTCCTCAACCAAAGAATATTTGGAACCACCAAGAACACTATACTATCATTCTCAACTTTCCTCAACCTAACTTTCAATCTAACCAATTGATAGATCCCACTAGACACCTCTTTACCGCCATTATCCATATATACTAGGCTACCCTAGGCACCCCACTTAGAGCATCAACCATAACATCATCCTCAATGAGGAAATGTCGCACACTCATATCACAATCCTTAAGGAGTTATAAATAACCCCTTTTTTGTTATCCTCAACTCACACCTATCATATTTAGCAAACAACTTCTTATCTCCCAAGACTTGCAACACTATCCCCAAGTGATTCGTACAAGCTCTAAATTATTCAATACTCCATTGCTAAAGGCAACCACAAATATGCCAAGGTAGGGTTTTAAGACTCTATTCATGAAAACCATAAACACAACCGGTGCATAAGCCCACCAAACAATACTACCAATATTCAAAATGCTCATTCCTAGTCCGAAAGAATACTTAGGTATATCACTCACCCTCATCCACACTTGGGAACAAAACCTAAACCTCAAATCAATCTTAGAGAAATGACTAACCCATTGTAGTTGACCAAATCGATCGACCATCCTTACCCACCATATTAAAACTTACGAGTCCTACACTTAGCCAAAGCATGCTATGCAAGTAGCCAAACCACCCCAATACCTCCAAAACCTCAAACTAAGTCCAACCAATATCACAAGATAAGACCTAATGCAATACAAACCCGGATCAACACCTATGAACCTCCTAGCAACCATATACTCAAAAAAAGGATAGATACCAAAGGTCCACAGAACAACTTGGACACACAAGAAGCACCACTAGCAACCGAAAGAATAGAGAAGAAGTAGTGGCACACCGGGCCTAATAATGCATGGACATCAAAGCCAAGGAAAGTTCAACTTATCAGTAATAGCATCGGGCACCTCATCCCCTCCTTTATCCACTTGATCAATATGACCACCTCGATACAAAGGTCGACCACCCTTATACTTTCTTAAAACATATGGACAATCAACTAGCTTATGACCCACTTTACTACATCCATACAACCATTGGTCCTCATCAAGCATGGACCACCATGATTCTTTCCACACCTTCAAAACTTGGGATTAGTCATCCTACTATCACCTCCTTCTGCTTGAGCAAGAGAACAACCACCAACTTTGCGCCCAATTCCGACATAATCCAAGCAAGCATTAGACTTCTCCAAACATAGGCCACCGTAGCCCTTCCCACACTTGCGGCATCTAGGCCCTTCCACCCCCTTATCTCCTCTTTTACCCTTTTTGCACCTATGAGGACAATCTATTATCTTGTGACCCTCCTCTCCATAACCTTAACAAGCATTGGTTTTCTTCAAGCATAGGACATAATGGCATTTACCATATTTTGAGCATCTAGCATAAGGCACCATACCACCCCTGTCTCTCCCTTTATAACTTTGCAACTTACCCTCAACATGGGCTCTCTTGGCCTCATTACCTCTCCTCTCACCACTAAAAGTCTCTAGAGCACCCACTTGTAGATTGAGTTAAGTTGCCAATGTTGTCACCGCTTTGGCCATTACTCATAGAGCATTACGAACCTTCGCATTCGACATATTGCCATCTTGAGTAGCTTGAGATATATCCTGAAATGTAATGGTTAGGGATTAGCAATAAACCCTATAAGACCTAATTCTATCGCACGACATAGATCATGAAGATGTGAAACATTTCCTAGAATGCCTCATAGCCTCCTATTTATAGTTGTGGTACACAACATAACCATGAATAAGACTTTAATAGACGCGGTGTGTTGGACTTTGAGGATCTAACAAGCTAGTGCTTTGATACCATCTTTGTCATGTCCCGGACCTAGGGCCTAGACGTGACCCCAAACAAGCCTCATAGCATATCATTACACATCCTTGGCCGCTGAAATAATTAAAATGATAATAACAGATAAACATAAACAAGGGGAATCGTGTCTAAGGTAAAGAGTTAAAAACTTGAATAAAATAAATGAGTTAAAGCTTAAGCATAATACATAACTTGTCCAATAACACATTTAGACATAGAACTTAGTAGGGGCCAAGACAAGCAACCGGGCTTACCCTTATAGTCATAAGTATTTCAAAATATACAAGATGTAGTCTAAACATAAGCATGAAAGAAGATAGATATTGTCCCCAGACATAAGGACTCACCAAAAGCTAACTTGAACAATCTGTCTAGCCACGAAGAGAATCAATAGAGGCTCTGGTTCCTACATGGTAACATCATGTAGGCGTAGAGTATGCGTTAGTACGTTTGTATACTAAGTATGTTGGGTGCAATGCATGTAACTTACCAAAGCATGCATATCGACGTTAGATGACAAGGCACATAATATAGAAAGAGTTGAA
>JAOTQR010022742.1:0-16913 GCA_025774065.1 Solanum ossicruentum
TACAAATGGGACTTGCTTATTATGAAATTTACTACACACTATGTTAAAGCTATGTAAAGTTGTGACTGTTTTGCCATGTTTTGAGCTAGAAATCTTTGATCTATTGTAAGAGTTGAGAAAGGATTTTGATGTATATTGCTTGAGGGTGTTGCAAGGTGTTGATTGATGGTTTTACAGTGGATTTTCTTGCATGATTTTATCTCTATATTTCATGGTTTTATACTAGTATTACACACCCTCTAAGTGTTTGATAAAATGTCTGGATATGATTTCTTGAGAAGTTAAAGGTCCAAAGCATGACGTATGATATGAATGACTATATGATGATGAAATGAGCTTATGTACATGATATATTCTATATAAACTGTTGAATTTGACCATACCCGATTGGGGAGGGGGGGATAAGAGTTCGGGTAACCATGTTGGTGGTTTGTACTCATCAACTATGTGAGGGGCTTGTACTTCGCCACCGTGTTGATAAAGTGTGATTATGATCAACTATGTGAAGGGTTTATACCACACAACAACCAAGGGGTTTGTACCTTTAATAGCTAGCTTGGTCTCTTCTACATATATGATATTCTATATGAGCATGAGTTACTTAAGCATGTTTTACTTATGCATTGATCATACATATCATATCGCTATATTATGCCTATTTCCTATTATTATGCATTTAGATGATGATGCCTATCTTTGTTGCATTGTATCCTACATACTGAGTACATTTAAAAGTACTAATGCATACTCTATGTCTACATGATATCACCATTTAGGAACCAGTGCACAAGTTGATCATCGTCCTCCACGTGGCTAGTTTGATACTACTCAAGCTAGTTGGTGAGTCCTCCACTTCGGGGACCTTAGTCTATCTTTGTCCTATTACGTATTGAGATATTCTTCTTTATTGTCTATCTTGACTATGAGGGTGAGCTCTGTTACTTTGACTTGTCCCCCGCTCTTATCTATATAGTAGAGGTGTTGTTGGACATGCTATGTATCTATGATATGAGCCATGGCTCTTTTGTCTTTTGATTATGATGTTATGGAAGCTTTTCTCCCCCTTAGACCCTTGCCCTTGTTTTCTAAACATTGGCATATTACTTCAGTATTAAACTCTCTCTCTCTGTTAGCCTCAATTCTCTTGTTTGTGCTTATCTCTTATTGTTATTTTTATTTGCTTTCGCGACCAAGGATGTGTAATGATATGCAAAGAGGCTTGTTTAAGGTTCCTTCGGGTTCCCCATTCGTCCGTCATGTCTAGGTCCTAGGTCTGGGTCGTGACATCGCCACCAAACACTCACCAATGCAGCAAATACCCAATAGGCTACCTTCTCAAAAGGCTGTACTTCCATTCGTACCTATACATTCGTATCTCACTTATCAAACATGGTCCCCAATAGTTATTGCCATTCAAGCCTCATTTTATAGAATCTAACAATTAATTCTTGGAAGAAATCATAACAGCACTAACGGTCATTACAAGTTACCAAATACATGCTATGCAAAACAGTAGTCTGCCAACAACCATAATCTGCCACTCACAATGGCCATACCATATCTAGGTACAACCCCCAAAATGTCCATCACCACAACTTCCCTTAATAATGTCTAGCCATCATCTAACTCAACAAAAACACACTAGAGTACATATAACTCATACAGGATATATCATTACACCATCGATACGCAGAAAATAGTATGTATAATAAAACAAACTAAAGGTAGGGCTAACTCAGGTGCAGCCGATCCAACCCATCTCATAATCACTCTATTTTCGATCTCAAGCTATACAATCGACGTTCATGGCCGGAGTAACCCCAGGTGCCAGCTCAGAGCTCTCTCCAGTCTATCTCGATACCCTAGACCCTTGCTAAGGCACCCTGTAACATGTTTATACCATACAGGCCCGACTCTGTAGGCTCAAACTAGCTAATTGGAATGCAACATCAATAACTGAATAATAGGAACAAATCAGCCTTCCCCTAGGGCAATATCAAAATAGAGGCAATTCGACGTGTCACGCAACCCGTGTATCAAAACCCTGAGGGATCACCATACTAAATCCCCTACTAATAAAATGTACCTTCTACTACCTCAATACCTGACCTGCAATAAAAGAAATTTGGAATCCATGCTCAAGTAAACGAGGGGCTATGCAAAACATCTAGCATTGTATAACCATAACCCTAGTACCAAGCAAATTAGAAAAATGATCAACATTCCCACTGACAAGCTTAGTCAGGAAGTCAAACAACACCACCCAAGCCAACTGATAATCATAATAAGTCCCTAGGGTAGAGTGGCCGGTAGCTCAGCTGATAAAACATCAATATCCCACCAAACAATAGACAACCTAACTAAGCCTTAAGGCATAACATTTGTCTCGTAATCCAGTCACTCGAGAATTTGGGGAATCACATATCAACAAATTCATAAAAATAGAGGCATAACGTGTAGCTACAGGTATAACTGATGGTTGACCTCTCAAATACGATGTGCACCAGTATCAGACTACCTATTCCTATAGTCAAGTATCAAAAGGGTCATATGTATAAATCACATGGTTTAGCTTACATTCAACCACCAACAACGTATAATCATAACATAGGCGACAATCACTCATCACCCCACTAGGTAAAATATACTCATCAACATCAGCAAGCCAATAGATAAACCCAATAGTTAATTAACCAAAGATGGGTATACCAAAAGCACCAATGCTTAGCATTATTTTAGTCACATGTCTCCCCCCTACAATATTCTTATCAGGTCCACCCACAGCTCCAATGCTTGTAGGCTTCGAATTTAGCTGTTACAACTCAAGGGCATCTAGCCTTTACTCCACGTGCTCCGGGGTTACTCCCTATTTGGGACTGATAACATGACACTTCCCCTTCCTGAAGCCTAACCTCAATGCGACATCCATGCGAAGAATTAAATGCACTCCAAAATTGAAGAACCATTGTCAAGATGCACAATTAGAATCAATAACACAAATAAGTTCCTAAACATCTCGTAGCCTCTCGGAGATAAGCCATGGACGTCTCCGTACCTATCCACATGACTCTACTAGATGGTAGCTCTATATAGCTAAGACCAGCAAACCTTAAGCTCTAATACCACCTTGTTATAACCTAGTCTCGGTCATGATAGCACCTGCTAAGTCTCACCTACCGGTAAGCCAATTCCCAACCCACGAGTATCTTTCCTAGCTCTCTAGTCCAAAACAATTCAATACAACAATAATATATAAGCAAAAACCTACCCAGAACATGAAAGACAACTGTATAAAGCTACAATAAACACAAAGACATATCATATCCATATATCAATAATCATAATATTAAAAAAAATCAAAGTGCCTCTAAAATACATAACACTAGTGTACAATGCCAATGTTTTAATACAAAAGATGGAGATTACAAAGAAACCAGATCTTGCGGTGCTCACCAAAAGTCTCCTCAATACTCCCGAAGTTCCCCAACTCAAATATCATAGCCCGTACCTTGACCTACACCAAGGAAATATGCAAAAGTAGGCGTAAGTACTAGAAAAGGCACCCAGTAGCATCATCAGCAAATCGACTGAAACAGTGAACATATATAAAGCCCAAATATAAAGAGAATTGCAACAGTGCAGCAAAACAAACTTATATCAAGGTATTGGAATTTCACGAAACCCTCAAACCACCGATAAGCCAACCAAGGAGATGAATAACAATAATTGAACCAACCCAAGTGATGACCATGATAACCCGAATCAACCTAAGTGATGAACATCAATACCATTGATGAAAACTACCTAGGCTTATACCATAACTACCCTCAATTGAGGCATAGTATTGTACACAAGTGATCAATTTTACAATTGTTTTTATTAAATTGCAGCCCGCTAGGGCGACCTCCTTATGCATGGACATAGAGGCAACTAAGGAAACCTAAAAAAGAAGTCTATCATTTGATTCTTGTCATATATACCCACTAAGGCAACCCCATTACAGCTCACATTGTCTTTCTAGTTGAGGATTTCGCTTCTGATGTAGACAAGACCCTAGCATCTACACCTATACACCAACTAAACACCCATAAACCTAGAAGGTACACCAACACAATAATTATACTGATAGATTATCATAGAATCCCATAAAACTATCACTAACTCCCATAAAACCATCACAGAATCCCATAGAACCATCACAGAGCCTAACTTTCCATATCATTAGAATAAGAGTCAGTTGTACGTGGGTGTAAGGCCCTAGTATCTAAACCTAAACGCCCGCTAAGACCTCATAAACCCAAGAGGTAAACCCACGCATAATTAGGGTATGACTAGGTTTATGAATCCATGGATAATCAATCATGACCTCGCTCGAACAATCACAATTCCACCAGGTCCTCGACTTTGTGTTGGCACGTGGCACTCTATCCAAAATATATATGCACAACAATAGGATGTATCCCCATACAGGAGGAAGAATACACCTCACATAATCAAATGTGTCTCATTATAGAATGTCAATCATAGGGCCTCGCCCTTAATATGGAATCAATGTGGTCCTCAACCCAAATTGTTAATTAATAAGGCCTAGCTCCCATACTGTAGTAAATAGGGCCTCAGGCCCAAAGTAATGACAAAAGCTCGGACCTCTTCAGAATCAGTAACTTGGTCTCGAAAACTTGAAAGTGACCACGAGGCACGTAACCTAGGTTCTTAAACAATTGAATATGGCAACTAGATACTTAAACTACAAGGTGTGTCATCTAGGTCTCGAATCGTAGAACCAATAAATCTCTCTCTAGACTATCTTTATTAGGATCCCCCAAGCATACCATCTCTGTCAACAGAATCATCTCTATCAAAGCACACAATCCACAACTTTAATCAGATAAAGATAGATAATGCAGCATCAAAAAGGAAAAACCAGCGTACAACAACTATCAATAGTACCTCCGAGTGTATATGTATCATAAATAACTAGAGAGTCATGCCCATAAAGGCGAAGTATACCATAACCTCGTCAATCCCAAATGCAAGTGTAAACATAGATAATCAAAGTATATCATAAGTATATAGGATAATCAAACCATATAAATACATATCTATTCCAGAATTAGGTCAAAGTATGATATATAATTAATACACAGTATCCTTATCATCCTAACTCAATAGAAATAGGCTATACACATTATACAGTGCTATAGTCAAGTCAGAATACACGCCTGTCCCAGGGCACTAATACATCTTAAACACTTACCAAGCCTTTTCTCTATATAAACAAACTCATAGGGTAGGGTCAGTGTAACCTAAGCTAAGGCCCAAGAGGCTAGACAAGCTGAATGGTGTCACCCACCAGAATCATATTATAGCCCAGCAGCCACAAAGGATATCATCTAATGCAATTATGTGCCAGCCCACTAAAAATGTGCTCCTCTCAATAGTATGCCAGTGCCCAAGACTAACCCATGTAACTAGTGCTTCATCATAGATAGCCTAGAAAGCTCATAGAATATAACCTACACCTTGCTAAGGCCCAATAGGCTAGACAAGCTGAAGGATGTCACCCACCAGAATCATATTGTAGCCTTGCATCCACAAAGGATATCGTCCAATGCAATTATGTGCCAGCCTACTAAAAATGTGCTCCTCTCAATAGGATGCTAGTGCCCAATACTAACCTATGTAACTAGTGTTTCATCATAGATAGCCCAGAAAGCTCATAGAATGTAACCTACACCTTGCTAATAAGGTTACACTCCCATCTCTAACCCTCACTATGGATCTATATCAACGCATCTCATGTTATAGGTCACAAGGCTCCTTTAGGGGTATAGCTATTACTGCCCCCAGAACATGGTGTATCTCTTCGGTGACCAACCAGTGGCATAGGTAGATAACAAATAATAATAGTGTATAGTATCATATAAACCACAACGCCACACAAAATCATGTTTAATGAGGAAATTCTACCACAAGTACTCAAATCAGATATTGATACTAGATTTAGTGCCCAAGGTACCATGTAGTCACGTGTTAGCCTTATAAGCTAGTATATATCTATAGCCTCAAACCATACACGCATATAAGCGAAAGTCAAGCTAGGTATACCTACCTTTCACATGCTTGCAATCCTAGCTAGCCCCTTTTAGGCCATCTGGTAATCATATTGTGTAAGAACTCAAACAATATAATAGCTATAGCCAACACAACCCTCAATACAACAACTATTATCTTATGACATCATATATATAGAAAACATACAAATCATATCCAACCATTGGTGTGTTTTCATAATACAATACTTTTGATCCTTAAAACTTTGAACTTTGAGTATTCTCAATGCATGTTAATAGGTTAGATATGTTTTTGTGTTTTTTTTTTTTGCAGGATTTCAGGTTTAGCTCAATGTTTGGGCAAAATATGTATAAGTTGCTAAATTTGAAGATCCACGAGACCTTTTACAGGCCATAGAGTATTCTACGAGCTGTGAAGGAAGTTTTGTGTGTATTTCCAGTGAAGGCTGGATTTTTGAAGCTTGGTATACAAACATGTAGATGAGTCATAAAAGAATTTTTAAGCCATAGACCTACTCTCATACCCTGAGGATCAGAGAATAAGGACTGTCTGAAATTTCATCAGACGAGACCCCCTATGGGCCATAGAACCTTTTATGGGCCGTAGAGGAGTGTCATAGAAACTACGTCCTAAATTAAAGCTACAAATTAAGAAAGCTCAACTACAATCATACATCACTATACAACCCATATAGCACCTCATGGAGCCTGCCGACCCAATTGTCCTAGTTAGTTTTGTATTTGTAATTTAAACACTATAAATAGGTTTTTAGGTAATTGTTCTTGGGGAGTTAGCAAGATCCGGTATAGAGATAGTGGAGAATGAAGGAAAAAACATTAGAGAGTATGAGAAACATTTGTAAACTTTTAATTTCACTTTCTAATTACAATCTTGTGATTCTCATTGAAGAGTATGATTTTCTTATGCTTTATCCAATTGTTTAAGTGCTTAATTATGATATTCAAATTCATAAGTCTTACATTTACATTTATTATGAGTAGCTAAATCCACAACTAGAGTTGTGGGAACTATGAAGAGCTAAGAAGGTAAAACTTGATAATTGTAATTCTTAAAAAGTGTGCATACATGTATTAATTAATTCTCTTCATTTTGAATTTTTTCTAATGGTGGCCAACATTAGAACCTGTCTAGTATTACTGACTAGACGAAGGTAGTAAAGAAAGCAAAATAGATTGATTAACAAGATTTGATCAATTTTTCTCGTCTAATCAATCGAACTGAGCCAAGGGGAGGTTGTACTGGGACAATAGGTAAGGGTTTGTAATGTCACACTGCGGGGATGGACTAAGTCACGTAGAGAAATTTGCCTCTCGCCTTGGACAAAGGGTTTGGTGAACTTAACTTACCATT
The DNA here is from genome assembly GCA_025774065.1 of Solanum ossicruentum. Classification (NCBI taxonomy): domain Eukaryota; kingdom Viridiplantae; phylum Streptophyta; class Magnoliopsida; order Solanales; family Solanaceae; genus Solanum; species Solanum ossicruentum. The sequence continues at coordinate 7,447 of JAOTQR010022742.1, forward strand.
CTACATGCTGCACACTAGAAAAGAATTCGAGTATCTAGTAATATTGAGTTAGAGAATCATGGGGAACATAAATACCCTAGTTTCTTTTCATATTCATTAATCACTTGCTTTAGTTTAGCATCACTTCCACTTATTGTTATAAAACCCCCCTTTGAATAGCAATTAAATTCTTATAAGTCTACCATATTCCCTTGAATTTGACCCTAACCTTGGTTAGGTTCTATATCTTGACAAAGACTACTTTAGCCTCAAAAAGGAGGTATAGCTTGGGTGACATCAAGATTTTGGCACCATTACAGGTGAATACGACTAGACTTATCTAATTCAAATACTTTGGTAGTTAATACTTATTTTCCTCATTTCATATATGTTGTTTTCTTTTAGGGTTTAAGTGTAGTGGATGCACATCATGCAAAGTCGAGGCATACCCTTGACTCCATTGACCTAGAGATCTAGAGAAGACTGAAAAGTATAGCCCAAGATAATACCAACAACGTGGAAAATGTATATCTAAACTGGAATAAGAATGGGAATGCCAACAATGACAACTAAACTCCTCTTGAGGACATTGCTCCTTAGCCATACAACTTTAATGCCGAAACTTATCAGTGGAATCAATATCGGCTTAACCCCATGGCTATGGAGGTGACTAGAGCTATTATGTTACCATCTACTATTAGAAGATCCATATAACTATCTACACAATGTTGCATTTGTCTATAAGAGTGGGATGAGAACACAAAATCTGACTACAGATGTTGTGGGACTTTGTGTGTTCCCATTATCATTGATAGGCAATACAACACTATGGCTATTTGAGCTCCCACAAAGTTTGATCACCAGTTAGGCTGAGTTATAGAGGGCCTTTTTAGGAGGTACTTCCCGAGATCAAAGAAGCTCAAGTTGAAAGACCAAATCAATAACTTTGAGCAACTTCCTAGTAACTCAATCAGTACAACATAGGAGAGTTCACTAAGTGCTTGAGAAATGTACCAGATAACAAAATTCTTGATAAGGCCTTAGTGGAGATTTTCTACTGTGCCCTGGATGCAAATAGCCAAGCATATGCACACACCATCTTCGGGGGCATAGCCAAAGATCAGTCACTTAAAGAGATTGTTGAGCAGCTAGATATGTCGAGATAAATTGAATTATGTATGGGGGCCAAGGAATAAACTACTCACCAAACACTTACGTCCTATCGATATAAGCTCGGAGAATGTAAAGATAAATGAGGAGATCATACAAATGTTTTCTCGAAATAATACGAACATGGAGATGCTAATGAAGAAGACGCGAGAACTAGCTAGTTCTAGAAACGTCCAGGAAAGTTACCACGTTAGGCTGAAGGGATAGGAAATATCTATAGAAGGGGACCATAAAAATGGCTATAAGAGCGGTCTTTACGTGTCTCCTCAAAATTATGATACAGGTACTAGTAATTCTAGGCTTGAGGAGATGCTTGGTCAACTTTTGAGAAAGGTTGGCGTATAAGATGAGACCCTGAGGGGGATAAAGTTCGACATTGCCAGTATTATTTAGAAAATTGAATCCTATTCTATTGCAATCAAACAGTTAGAAATACAGTTTGGGCAAGTATCACCTCAACACAGTCAGTTCCAGCAAGACATAGTGCCTAACAACACAATACAAACCTAAAGAATGCTGAAAGGCATAAGATGGTTATAACTAGTGATGAGGAGAGCAACACCAATCCTTGCACAACAGTTGATAAGAAAGCATGAACACTTGAGGAAGTCTGATACTCAAGTTGTCAATGTCATGCTACGACAATAAATCAGGCGCTACTTGGGAGGCAACTGAAGGTAGAGACTAGCGCTTAGGCACCTAGGTATGCTCATTTCATCACTAACATTTTATTTGTCATTTTTTGTGCATTGAGTATAATGGATAATATACCTCTTTTTTGATAGGGTGTGGGTAGTTATACGCCTCAATGAAGTTTGAGTAGCCTTGGCCTATAACTACCCCAATTTTTGAATCCTAGGGATTTTCTTGTCTATGTTGTTTTCCCCATGGATATTTACTTTCTGTTGAACCGACATGTTTAGGATGTTTTAGGTAGTATTGGTAGCGCATATTACTGATATATGTGGCATATGTGTGTTTTTGTGATTTTTTGTGAAAAGTGATACCCACAAAATTTTTGATTTAGTTAGTCTAGATAGCAACCATGCATGTTTAAGTGTGTTGACAGTGCTTGTTTTGATAAGTAAGAATAAAATTGAGATGAAAAGCCAGATCTGAGAACCTGTGTTGATAATGTAATTAGTACCATGTGAGTAAAAGCTTAATTTGCTAAATTCATGTACTGTGTTTCAATTCAGAACTTGCCTATTATGCTGATGTGGACTTTAGGTCTATTGGTTAGGAAAGGATCATAGGCCATTGTTCATAACAGTCTACTTAGCCTAAATACCAACCAAATGTGTGAAATATCCCTTGATCCTAATGTTTGAGCCTAACATAGGCCTATTTTTTTATAAAAACCTAAGTAACCTAGACTTATTAGTTGTAAAATCCTAAAATTGGCCCTAGTTCTTCCTTGAACATTGTGTACCTTGATTGAGGCAAAAAGCCTAAGTTGAGGGTGGCTACAAAATGTGGCCCTAATTTGGAGGTTGGATGATGTGCATCTCAACTCATGCTAGAAGCCTTAAGTTGAGGGTGGCTGGTGTAAGTGTAAAACAGAAAATGAGAGGGAATTAGTAATGATACATGGAAAAGGAGAAAAAATATGTACTGCATACAAGAAAAATGAGTGATTCCCTAGTTATGAAATATAAAGAAAAATGAAGTACCAAAAAAAAAGGTAAAAAGCTAAAAATGAAAACAAAGCACCCAAAATAGCTTGAAATAGGAGAAAGGAAGAACGAAATGAAAGCAATAGTGTTGGAAGGGAAAAAGTATCGAAAAATGCAGTGTCAAGGAGGGCTTTTAGTCGCTAGTTTCCCAAAGCATCCTACCAAATCTCCCTGGGCCTAATTAGAAGACAGTAAATTCCTAAAGTGATCCTAGTCCAATTAGTCAAAGGTCTTAGTCATGAGTATAGGGGAAAGCATATGGTATTGAACATGATACGTGAGTGCCTTTTGTTAGAGTGAGTTATTTTGCAAGTCCCAAGATTATATATGAAAACATCATTTGAGTGAGATATGAGACTTCTTGCTGTGTGGGAAGTTGCAATGCATTGTTAACTTTAGATTCATTCAGTGATAGTGGCTTATTAATTATCACCTCGCTTGTCATAGTTGCATGGTCACATGCATTTATATATGTTAGTTTGCTAGATTAATATTTGATAATGTTTTTAAAAGTGGTATGGGTATCTTTTGTAAGTTTGATAGGATGTATACCATTAGTTTGAGGTTTGTATGTTACTATAGTGCTTAGGTAGATTGAGTCTACCGCTTGAGGACAAGCAACAATGTTATGTTGAGGGTGTTGATGTGCTATCAAACTACAACACTTTTTATGCTTAAAACTTGGAAATTTATAAGTTTTCAATGCAATGCTAGTAAGTTTGATGTGTTTTTGTATTTGTTTTGCAGGATTTCAGGGTTGGCACAATGTTTGGGCAAAATATGCAGAACATATTGAATTTGAAGATCCATGAGACTCTTTACAGACTGTAGGGTATTCTACAAGTTGTGAAGGAGGTTTCGAGTGCAATTCCACCGAAGAGTGGATTTCTGAAGTTTTGTCTACAAACAAGCAGACGAGCCATAGAAGAGTTTACGAGCTATAGACCTAGTCTTGTACCCTAAGGATTAGAGAATGAGGACTATTTGAAATTTCATCAGAAAAAACCCCTACAAGTTGTATAACCTTTTACGGGCTTTAGAGGAGTGTTGTAGAAGCCACATTCAGAATTGAAGCAATAGATTACGAAAGCTCGACTATGAGCCGTAAATCATTGTACGACCTCAGAACACCTCGTGGAGCATGCTAACATAGTTATCCTATTTTATTTAGGATTTATATTTTAAACACTATAAATCAGTTTTTAGGTTACTTGTCTAGGAGAGTTAGCAATAGTCAAGCATAGAGACAGTAGAGAATGAAGGAAAAACATTACAGAGTTTGAGAAACACTTGCAAACTTTAATTTCATCTTCTAATTAAAATATTATGATTCTTATTGAAGAGCTAGATTTTCTTGTGCTTTATTTAATGTGCAAGTGAAACAACCCCAAAAAATACTCAAAAATGTGCCTCAAAAGTGCCCAGAATCATAATTTCCATATATCTCAATATCGGTGCGTGATATCAAAAATTCGACTTAATATTCATTTTTAGGGGCAAAATTGAGTGGGAAATAGGTCTACCCTGATTTTAGAGCAATCATAGCAAAATTTAATTTTTCCAAGTTTGCGCAAAACAGTGTGTGTATGTGTTGGTACCGCGACTCACCTCTGTCGCGGACCAGTGTTATTTTCACCCAGTTTTATTGTTTCAGTCCAAGGCTTTTAGGTCTTAGGCTTAGGTCTTCCCATGTATAAAAGTACCTATAGTAAGCCATTTTTGACCTTTATATCATATAAGACATTTCCCAATACTCTCTAAAACACTTTGACAAATATTTTACTCAAAATCAAGGGTTCCAAACTCATTCCGGATCTTAAGGATTTCACTCAAGCTTCAAGTCTCCATGCCAATCTTCATCAAGGAATTCTCCAAAGTTAAAGTATGTGGATTTCAACTATTGGGTCCATTCAGTCATGGTGCCCAAGCTTCCTTTTTACCTAACTTACTAGTTTCTAAGTTGATTTTACTTGTAGTTTTCTAGTATGAATTTGACTATGAACTACGTTGGGATTTTGCAAAAGCGTGACTATTTAAACAAGTTTTGAGCTATGAATCTGAGATTTATCTTGAGATTTCATGAAGGGTTTTGATGTATATTGCATGAGTGTATTACCAAGTGATGGTGGGTAGTTTTACATTAGTTTTTCTTGCATGATTTCACTCTTGAATTGCATGGTTTTACACTAGCATTAGACACCCGCCAATTGTTTGATAAAATGACCAGATTATGTTTCTTGAGTTGTTGAAGGCTTAATGCATGGCATATGAGTTAAGTGGCTATATGATGATGAAAGGATGGTATATGTGTGTTGATTTCATGAGAAGTATCTATTGTGTTGTGAGTTGACCATAGCCAATTGAAGGGTGATGGCTCAACCACCTCGGATGGGGTGGTAAGCCATCAACCAATTTAGGGGTTTGTACCTCAATCACTTCCGGCGGAGGGTGGTCATGTTCGTCAACCAATTGAGGGGTTGGCACCTCAATAGCCTCGGATGGAGGTGATAAGTCATCAACCAATTGAGGGGTTGGTACCTCAATCACTTCTGACATCATGCTCGTCAACCAATTGAGGGGTTGGTACCTCAATCACTTCTAAGGGGTGGTTTACCTTGGATTACGAGTACTAAGTTGTCACGACCCAATCCTAGGGCCTACACGTGACACGACGAATAGGGAACCAGAAGGAACCCCAAACAAGCCTCTTAACATATCATTACTCATCATTAGTCGTGGAAGCAATTAAGCAACAACATAAAAGTAGAAATAAGTGAAAAAGGACTAAATGGATACTTTCATAACATTAGCATCAAAACAAGAGAGCCAAAGCTCAATACATAACATGTGCAACACTACCTCTACTATATAGATAAGAGTAGGGGCCAAGACAAGCAACCAGGCTCATCCTTATAGTCAATATATACATATAAGTAAGGTAGTCTTAGTACATAGCATAAGTTCATAGATATTTTACTAGAATGAAGAACTTACCAACTAGCTTGAGAGAGGTCGTACTAGCCACTTAGAGGGAGATGCTAAAGTGGGGCTCCAGTTCCTATATAGCGACATCATGTAAGCATAGAATATGCGTTAGTATGTTTGAATGTACTAAGTATGTAGGATGTAATGCAAAAAAAGATAAGTAACATAATCAAAATGCATAAGCATAGACAATGAGTAGCATATAACAATATGACATGCTTGACATAAATCATGCTTACATAGAACATAATAGAGAAGTAAGAAGACACCATCATTGTAAAACCCATAGATTACCAAGGTAAAAACCCCTTTGGTTGGTTGGTGGATTGTCGCACCCAACCACCCATGGTTATTGAGGTACTAACCCCTCAACCCGGTTACCAAGGTATGAATCACTTGATTGGTTGGTGGATAGTCGAACACTACCACCCTTGGTGATTGAGGTACTAACCCCTTCACCCGTTTATCAAGGAAGAAACCCCTTGATTGGTTATCAAGGTACAAACCTCTCGATATGGTTACCTGGGCTCTTATTCCCCCAAGTAAGGCATGGTCACTTTCCAACACTACATAGGAGAATATCATATACATACATCCCTTTCATCATCATAAAGTCATTAAACTCATAAGACATGCATTGGACCTTCAATTCCTCAAGAAACCATAACTAAACATTTTATCAAACACTTGGCGGGTGTATAGAGTTAGTGTCAAACCATACAATTTAGGGATGAAATCATACAAGAAAATCCATTGTAAAACCATCTACTAATACATGGTAATACCCTCAAGCAACATACATCAAAACCCTTCATCAAATCCCACAATGGTTCATAGATTCATAACTCAAAATATGGTAAAACAATCACAATTTCATGAAACCCTAATATAGTTCATAGTCTAATTCATAATAAGTAAGACCCATAAGTAAATCAACTTGAAATCAAGTAATTTAAGTAGGGAGCTTGGGCATCATGGATGAAAGGAACCCACGAATGAAACCCACATGCCTTAGCTTTGGAGAATTCTTGAAGAAGATTGGAGATAGAGACTTGAAGCTTGAATGAGAACCTTAAGATCTGGAAGAGTTTTGGGACTTGAAATTTGGAGTGAAATATGAGTGTAAATGTTTAAGTGAGTATTGGGGAATGTCTTGAATGATATGAAGGTGAAATATGACTAAGTATAGGATTTTAATACATGGGAAAGCTTAGTCCCAAGTCCCAAAAGCCTTGGGTCAAATTGAAAAACTACACAAAAATTACATTGAGGCACGCCCTCAGCGCGAACAGAAACCTCACTGGAATTCGATTTTTCAGAGATTGAAATTGTGATTCAATTGCTCTAAAATTGGGGTTAGACCCATTTCCCACTTAATTTGAACCCCTAAATAAGAATAGGAAGTCAGATTTTTATATCACGCATGGATTTTGAGATATATTAAAATTACGATTTTGAGCACAATCGAGGCACATTTTTGGGTACTCTTTGGGATCATTTCATAAGTTTCTTGGTCTATGATGATGGTCTCTTACTACACATACAATATGTTTTATATAAGTATATTTTACTTCAAGCATCACTCATGCATGCCATATTGCTATATGCCCATTTATTGCCTATTATTTATTTCGATCATGTTACCTATCTCTTGTTGCATTGCATCCTACATACTCAGTACATTCAAATATACTAACACATACTGTATTCCTACATGATGTTATCATTTAGGAACCATAGCTCCACTTGACCATCCTTCTCTCCCATGTGGCTAGTACGAATTCTCTTAAAGCAAGTTGGTGAGTCCTCAACTCCGAGGACATGCTTCCCTTGATTATGCTATGAATTAACTCCTTTTTATGTTGGCTACTTATGAATATGAGTGTGAGCTCGGTTGCTTGTCTTTGCCCCCGCTAATTTCTATATTTAGAGGTGTTGCTGGACAGTTTATGTAATGATGCTATGGGCCTTTACTCTCTTTGACTCTTTTATGTTTAATGATATGAAAGATGTCCCTTACCCCCGTATTCCCTTCTTTCTACTCTTTCCTTTTTATTTAATTGCTTCTGCGACCAAAGATATGTGATGATATGTTAAGAGGCTTCATTGGGGTCCCTTTGGGTTCCCCATTCACCATGTCATGTCTAGGCCCTAGACTTGGGTCATGACAAACTTAGTATCAGAGCACTAAGTTGTTAATGGTCCTCCGCATCCAACACTTCATTGATTAGAGTCTTATTCATCATTGTGTTGTGCACCACAACTATGAGTAAGAGGATATGAGATATTTTAGGAAATGTTTTCCTTCTTCCTACTCTATGTCGTGCTATAGAAGTTAAGATAAGGTTTTCCCCCCTAATGATTGTTCTTCGCTATGCTAGATCATACCTAACACAAGAGAAAGAAGAGCTTGTACACTTGAGGAACAACCGGATCATGGAGAACTCTAGGATGCTCTCACTTTGCTAGCTAAAGTTGTGGCTAATCAAGTTAATCAAGGGGCCTAATCCCCTTCATTCTCCTACTCTGCATCTCGGGTGAGAGACTTTATGAGGATGAACCCATTGGAGTTCAATGGGTCTAAAGTGGATGAGGGCCCTCAAGAGTTTATTGATGAGGTATATAAAGTGTTGTATATCATGGGTGTGAGGTTAGAAGAGAAGGTAGAGTTGGTGGCTTAGCAATTAAAGGGGGTGGCCCAAATATAGTACACTCAATGGAAGTAGGAGAAGGGGAACAATAATGTAGTTCTATGGGAGGAGTTTAAGGCAACTTTCCTCAACCTATTCTTTACTTTTGAGTTTAGGGATGCCAAAATGATGGAGTTCATGAATTTGAAGTAAGGTTCTATGAGTATGAGGGAGTATGCCCTTAATTTTAACCAACTCTCTAAATATGCTTCACACTTGATTGTCGACTAGGGGTCCATAATGAATAAGTTTGTGATGGGTGTATCCGATTTGGTGAGTGAAGAATGTCATACTGCCATGTAGATTAGTGACATGGATTTGACTTGATTGATGACTTATGCTGAACAATTGGAAGGGGAGAAGTTGAGAAGGAGGAGTAGTGAGGCCAAGATGGCCCGTTTTGATGGTAAGTTCCAAAGTCGCAAAAGTGGCTGGTATCATCAAGGCCAAGGGTCATCACATGCTCCTAATAAGAGGTTTGCCAATGACTACCCAAGGGACAAAGATGATGGTGGTGTGGTGCCTAATGCTATGTGTCCAATGTGTGGTAGGGTTCATGGTGGCCCATGCTTGAGGGATACCAATGCTTGTTTTAGTTGTGGAGAAGTAAGCCACAAGATGATTGATTGCCCATGTAATCGCAACAACGGTACGTATGTTCATCCATAAGGATAGGGTACTAATGCAGTTCCTTTAAGGAGAGGATGCCAATAAGGTGGTTCCCCAAGGCACAATCAGTTCTATGCACTCAAAGGGAGACAAGGGGTTGATGCGGTGCCTGATGTTGTCATCGGTATGTTAAAAGTCTTTGACTTTGATGTGTATACATTAATAGACCTGGGTACCACTCTTTCTTTTGTTACTCCTTTTGTTTCCAATATGTTTCATGTTAAGTCCGAATTGTTGTGTAAGTCTTATGAGGTGTATAATCCCATTGATGCATCTATTGTTGCTAGAAAAGTCTATA
>JAOTQR010022763.1:0-16912 GCA_025774065.1 Solanum ossicruentum
CTGAGAGTTGTTTCCTGAATCCGAAAGAGAGTACTTGGGTTCTCCCAATAACTAAAAAGTGTAGCATGCCTGAATCCTACTGGGGTTCGTTCTCTCGAAGTGATTTACTATCCTCGCCCTCTACGTAAGAACCCCCCTCAGGTACAATCAAACTATGCCAACAAGAACCATAAGGTGTTATCAGATTTTGCAGAGGAAGGCCCCTTCGGTTTCACAGACTATGGGGGAAGCGAAGAGGACAGAAAGTCATTCGGGAATCTTCTCGAATTGAATCTTCTGAAGTTGATTTTTCAAATCAAAAGGGCTCAGAAGAGGCTCATTTCATCCCAACCCCTTCTCATCAATGGACACCTGACGTATACGAAGGAGTGCGATTCGTTCGACAAATTCCTACCTCTCTATCTATCTCTAAGATGTTTGGATATTTCAAAACTCCATGGACATATAGAAGAGAAATACTATCCCCACTCGGACCACATTCCACTCCTTTGATCTCACAACTGAATACAGCAAGCACGGTGCGGGAAGGGTGAGAAATTCGATATTTGGAAAAAGCAAGTGACAGATTGGGAACGGTGCATCATCGACCCTCTTGGAAGTAAAGATGCAACTAGAAAACCATCCTCAGAAACAAGTCTTATTCTTATTGTTTAATTGAATTGCTATAAACAAAGCTCGCCTTTATACGGCTTGGCTTCGCTATCACTCGTAATGGTCGACAGTATTCTTGTTGAGGTACCTCAAAGATCCTTTACATTTCTTCATTTGGGTTCTTCTAGGAAAGAGTTTTTCACTTGATGTACCAAAAAAAGAAATGGTTATGGAAATCAGGCATAGGAGGCTTGAACCCCTCCCAAAGCCGAGATTGTTGCACAGAAAGAGTGGGAACTCTAGGTCTTTCTTCCTTACATAGGCATAGGATTTTTGTCTACTTTGGGATGTCCTCAACTTTTCCCTAAGCATCCTAACCTTCTCAAAAGCATCTATAACCAAATCCATCCCTAATAAAGCCACCTCTCCAACCTCAAACCAACCCACGAGTGATCTACAATGTCTCCTATAAAGAGCCTCAAAAGGAGTCATACCGATGCTAGAGTGATAGCTATTGTTGTAGGCAAACTCAATCAATGGAAGATGGTTATTCCAACTACCTTTAAGCTCCAAGATACAAGCCCTAAGAATATCCTCAAGTGTTTGAATTGTCATTTTGGTTTGGCCATCTGTTTGAGGGTGGAAGGTTGTACTAAGGTGAACATTGCTACCAAGACCCCTTTGAAAATACCTCTAAAAATGTGAAGTAAATTGTGCACCACGATCCGATATAATGGATAGAGGAACCCCATGTAACCTCATTAACTCATGGATGTACAACCTTGCATACTCTTCAGCCCCATATGTAGTCTTAACCAGTAGAGAATGAGCCGATTTTGTCATCCTATCAACCACCACCAATATAGAATCAAAACCCTTCCTAGTCATGGGCAACCTAACCAAGAAATCCCTATTAATTACCTCCCACTTCAAAGTAGGAATCTCTATGTCTTGAGTTAGACCACCGGGTCTTCGATTTTCGGCTTTGACTTATTGACAACTATGGCAACCAGAAACAAATTTAGCAATGTCCTACACATCACTCAAGTCTCTATACATTTTGGTGGAGCCATGGTTGATAGAATAAGAAGAGTTATGGGCCTCATCAAGCATTCTCTCCCTCAAACGATCAATACATGGCACACACAACCTACCTTGGTATCTAAGGGTTCCATCTCCCCCTTGGGAGAAAACCTCTATTTTGCCCTCTTTCACCAAGGCCTTCAATTCAAGCAAGGAGGAGTCTAGATCTTGTTTTGCTATCACCTTATCAACCAAGGAAGATCTAGAACCATCAACAACAACCATCTTCCAACCTAACCCCCAATCTAGCAAATCTATGCACCTCCATCGCTATCTCCCTATCACCATTATCCACATGAGTTAGGCTACCCATGACACCCGACTCAAAGCATCTGCCACAACATTTTCCTTACCAGGACGATAAGGCACACTCATGTCATAATCTTCGAGAAGTTCTAGCGACCTTCTTTGTCTCAAGTTGAGATTTTTTGTGTGAAGACATATTAAAGGCTCTTACGATCGGCGAAGATACCAACATGCACCTCAAATAAATAATGAAGCCAAATCTTTAATCCAAATGCTAGCGGCTAATTCAAAATCATGGGTAGGGTAGTTCCTTTCATGCACTTTGAGTTTCCTAGAAGCATAGGTTATGACCTTACCATTTTGCATTAGCACACAACCCAAACCAACTCTAGATGCATCACAATACACAACAAAATCCTTATGCCCATCCGATAGAGAAAATATAGGAGCGGACACAAGTCTGTCTTTCAATATTTGGAAGCTTTTCTTACATTCATCAGTCCACAAAAACTTAACCTTCTTTTGAGTCAATTTTTTCATAGGGGAAGAAATGGAGGAGAACCCACTCACAAATCTTCTATAGTAACCCGCAAGGCCTAAAAAACTCCTAATATCCAATGGGGTCAATAGTCTAGGCCAATTTCTAATCAAATTGGTCTTCTTCGGATCCACTTTAATACCATCCCTCGACACCATATGACACAAGAATGCAACCTCATTCAATCAAAAGTCACACTCGTCATATTTAGCATACAATCTCTCCTCCCTAAATTTTTGCAACACAACACTCAAATAGCCCAAATGCTCCTCCCTACCACGCGAATAGATCAAAATATCATCAATTAAGACCACAACAAAGAAATCAAAGTAGGTTTTGAAGAACCTATTCATTAGTTCCATGAAGATGGCATGCGCATTACTCAACCACAAATTCAAAGTGCCCATATCTAGTCTGGAAGGCCATCTTAGGGATATCACACTCCCTCACCCTCACTTGATAGTACTCGGACCGAAGATCAATATTAGCGAAAAAGCTAGCCCCTTGCAATTGGTCAAACAAGTCATCAATTCTCAGAAGAGGATACCTATTCTTTATAGTAATCCTATTGAGTTGCCGATAATCAATGCACATTCTAAGTGAGCCATCCTTCTTTTTCACAAACAACACCGAAGCATCCCAAAGTGATTGACTAGGTCTAGTAAATCCCTTTTCCAACAAATCTATCTGTAACGACCCAAAGAAATGCCCAAAAATGTGCCTCAGAAATGCCCGGAATCTTAATTTCCATATATCTAAAAATCCGTCGTTACTTCGGAAATTTGACTCTATATTCTTATTTAGGAGGTTAAATTGAATGGTAAATAGGTCTAACCCATATTTTAGAGCAACCCTATCAATATCCAAAAATCACAAAAAATGCTATTTGCGAGGTTCAACTTTGAAGTGGTATATCTCTTAGAAAACAAAGAATTTAGTTGCCCACAACCTACTATTTAAAGCCCTTTAAATTGGCTTTCCAATGCACTTGGTTTCACCTTATTCTGGGTTTGGATGAAGGATTTATGCCCATTTTCGTAGAGCTCATTTCTGCAGAAAATATAGATTCAAGTGGGGTTTTCGCATCGCCTGCGCAACGCGACCCTGTTGCTTTTGGTGCCTGTTTTAATTTTTTTTTTGTCCAAGACTTATAAGTCTTGGGACAAAGCGTTCCCACACTTGGAAATACATATACTTAGCCTTATTTTACCCTCATGTCACCCTAAACATTCCCTAATACTCACTCAAACACTTAGACTCATATGTCACCATAAATTCAAGTTCCAAACTCAAGACCAGTCTTAAGGATCTTATCAATGATCTCATTCAAGCTTCAAATCTCCATTTCCAATCTTCTTCAAGGGTTCTCCAAAGTCAAGGTAAGTGGTGTTGAACCATTAAGTCCTTTCACCCATGGTGCCTAAGCCTTTTTTTTACTAATATTGCATGATTGAAAATTGATTTTACATGTGGGTCTTCTATATTAAGGAATTTACTGTACAATGATTTTACTTCATGAAAGTATGGTTGTTTTATCATATTTTGAGATCTAGATCTTGGATCCAATGTTGGATTTGATGAGGGGTTTTAATGCGAATGTCTTGGGGTGATACCAGGTGTTGATTGATGGTTTTACAACAGATTTTGTTTCATTATTTTATCTCTAAATTCCATGGTCTTTTACCCCCATTGCACACCCCCAAGGTGTTTCATAAAGAATCCGGTTATGGTTTCTTGAGGAATTGAAGATCCAAAGCATGAGATTTGATATGAATGATATCATGATTATGAAATGAGCTTATGTATATGATTATTCCTATATAATTATTGCATTACTTCTTATGATAAATCTTATATAAAGTGTTGCATTAGACCATGCCTGATCTGGAAGGACAAGAGCCCGGATAACCGAGGGAAGGGTTCGTATTTCTCCACCTAGTGACGGGGAGGCATCATCACTAACCTAGATAGTGGTTTATACGCATCAACCATGATGAGGGTTCGTAATCATCTACCAAGGTGATGGGGAAACATTATCACCAAGGTGAAGGGGAAGCATTATCACCAACCAAGATGAGGGCTAGTACTCATCAACCTAAGTGATGGGGTGGCATCATCACTAACACCAAAAGGGTTTATTCCTTGAAAATCTAGCTTAGTCTATTCCTCACATATGGTATCTTATATGAGCATGAGTTACTGAAAGCATGTATTACTTATGCATTGATCATACATGTCATATAGCAATATTATACCTATTGCCTATTGTTATTGTCACACCCCAAAGTCTTATTAGGGCGGACTGGCACCCGTTGCCGACAAGGCTCGGGAGAACCAACCTGTATCAATGCACTTTGTACACACATTATAAGGAATTTCAATGTTTTACCTGCTTTCAGGAAGATAAACGGTAATGACAACCTAAAAGGAGATGCGTATAGCTAGGTCGTTGGGTCCACTGTGTCTAAAGTACGAGAGATGACCACACTTTAATTTGCATAGTCTACAAAGCCTCTAGTCAAGAGTAAGTACCCGTAAGTGTTCGGGACAGGCCATATCTGAATTAACGGTATAATGCAAACATCTAAACTATTAATATACATAAAGCTCCGAAGCAACCTGGAGCTTGGTAACAACAGCTGAATGTCCTGAACTCTACAAGGGAGATCGACTAGTGCCTGAACCTGCAGCATGAAATATAGGTCCCCCGCAAAGGATTCAGCACGAGATAATGTACTGAATATGTAAGGTAGCAAATATTGTATATGAAGTACAATTCAAATAGAACTATGCACTGGTATAAGATAAGAGACCACCTTTAGATATACTTTGGAATCATATACTTTATGTTCTTTATATTGCTTTACCTTTACTGTAAAATCTGTATTGTAAAATCTGTATTGTAAAATCTGTGCACAACTGTAATATAAATGACCAATTGATCAGTGGTGAATTATATCGGGATCGTCCCTGGCTAGGTTATTGCTTAATCCCTTGGGCTACCACCCATAATAAGATGTTTCCCTGGATAGGTGATTCTTCCACCCCTTGGGATATGGGATCGTCCCTGGCTAAGTTCTTCCTTAACCCCCTTTGAGATTATTCTTTGGTGATCATAATATTAGAGCTATAAGGCGGTATATGCAGCATGTGCCATGTAAATAATCATACAATATAATATAGAAATGAAGAGAGTATGTTACATAGACAATGAAATGCGTATGAATTGAAGCAACTTATGAACTTTGGTTAGCAACAAGAACTCATATACTTAGTATCCATATATGTATGTAGATTTGAGATAACTATATATAAGATCATATGAATATGTGAAAGTGTGGAGATATGGCTGCTCGTCATGTAGGAGTAAATAATTGCCTTTACTTGCCAAGGGATCTATGTTTCACGCCAAGTGATACAAAATCAAGTAACCTTACATACCTCATTGTATGACCTCATAACGACCTTAGAGTGGTTGTAGTTTCCCTCAAATATTTAGCTATAGTATATTAAGCAATAAAACTAGTATTAACAGCAACATCACACTTCTAGGCAGTCCAATATCATAAAAACGATCACCCGAACAGCAAGCTTTCAACTAATGACGCAAAGAGATTTCTTCAACCTTTTCACTTATAAACGTATTTCCTAATAATCCTTCTTATGTACATGTCATCTATATCTTATTTTAAGACCCTTAACAATACAAAAATAGCTCACACAGCAAGCACATAACAATTCTTCACAACATACAAATAAGCAGCATAACGTTACATTCTTTCACCACACTTCGACGTCAACACTCCCAAAGTTGTTTTATCTTTACCAAAATTGTATCCACCATTTTTACAGATAAAACTAGTCCTAAACTTTTCCAAAAATAGTCCCAAAATAGGTGAAAGTCATGGAATAACATATTACAATTTTTAGCTCCCAAGTTTCTTTTAAAAGTGAAATTACGACATTGTACAACTACTCATCTTTTTGGACTGTAAAAGTGGTGCAACAACTTAATTACATAACCAACAACCTATATATTGTTAGAACATAAGTCTTACTTCATATTTCATCCAACCAATTAAGAGAGAATCCTCTTGAACAACAAGAAACGTTTACAACAATAATTTGGACATATGTTGTCCAAAATTTCCAGCTTAACATAATAGCATATACTTCTTATTTTTCATGAAGAAACCATACTAGAAATATCTATATCTTAAGACATGTTAAGAACATCAAAGTCTCTTCATAATAAAGCCCAAAAACCATATAGAAGTGACTAAAATAAAAGGCAAGTGTGCAGTAACTTTCTGGACACAAGCTATCCAGAATTTCCAGTAAATTTTGCAGCAAAGATTCTATGATGTACTTCTTGTTTTCATGAAGAAATCATACTAAATACACAACTATAATTGCTTACCTTTTCCTTATAGGTTCTGGAATCCCTTCAAAATCCTTAGAGAATGTGTTTGCACCTTGGTGAAGTGGATTAGAGAGAAGACAAGTGACTTTAAGAAAGATGAAACTTTATTTCCTAGTGGAATGGGTTAATGCTACACTTGATCCGTATTTAAAGATCAAATTGGCCAACTTTGTCTTCCACTTTAGACCTGATAATGACACTCATTAATAGTCTATTATTGCAGCATCTTATCCTCCAAAATTGGGCTTAATTGGGTCTCAAATATGATGGACCTTTGCCACCAATTTCCAGCTTTCTTCTTAGTTGGTTTTGGGTCCAAATGGCCAAGTAGTTTGTGATGTACTTAGGAAGTTTTTAAATTCTTTTTGGACTAAAAATAAGTTTTATTTATGATACTAAAACATGGGCCAAAGTTACACCATTAACATGGAATTTATTCATAATAGAACGTGAAGAAAATCGGCGTTGAGCCTCGTCTCCGTTTAGCTATCAATTTTAAGCCAAGAAAGTAGGTGACTCACCTACTAAATTATTAAGTCATCCAATGACCTCAATTCTTTATTTAGTTTAGGGTTGATATATCCTCAATTTAGCACCAACACATATATACCCTCGACCCTCTTAAGCATTTAGACTAACATATCACCCATTAACACGAGATTCAAACGCTTACAAGAATTTACGCTAATTTGACCAAACCATAACATGATTCATTTACATAGCATTAATACGTGTAAAATGTGGGGTGTTATAGTTATGCATTTAGATTATGATGTTTATCTCTTGTAGCATTGCATCGCACATACTTAGTACATTCAAATGTACTAACGCATACTCTTGCCTACATGATATCACCATGTAGGGATCGGAGCTCCTATTGATTCTTCTTGTGGTTAGATGGATTGTTCAAGATAGCCTTTGATGAGTCCTACATTCTGAGGACACTGATTATTCTCTCACGCTATGTATTAAGATTCTCTTTACTTTATCATATACTTATGATTATGAGGGTGAGTCTGGTTGTATGTCTTGGTCCCCGCTATTATCTATGTATTAGAGGTGTTGTTGGACAAAGCTATGTATTTATGTTATAGCTGGTTCTATTATCTCTTGACTCTATGTTATGATAAGTTCTCCTTTAGTCCCTTTTGCCCTTGTTTACATTCTTTAAATGCTATTTAATTGCTTTCGCGATCAAGGATGTGTAATGATATGCTATGAGGCTTGTTTGGGGTTCCTTCGGCTTTCTCATTCATCGGTCACGTCTAGGCCCTAGGCTTAGGTCATGACAAAGATGGTATCGGAGCACTAGGTTGATAGATCCTCAGAGTCCAACACATCGTGTCAATTAGAGTCTTATTCATGGTTGTGTTATTCACCACAACTATGAATAGGAGGCTATGAGACGTTTCAGGAAGTGCTTCTCCTTTTCATAGTCTATGTCGTGCTTTAGAAGAACGATAAGGCTTTCCCCTCTAATGAATATTCTTTGCTCTTTTAGGTGATCATGCCGCTTCAAGGAGGAAGATGAAGGAAAATAAGTAGAAGGTTCTGATTTTGATGGATCCGAGTTTTACTATTACTTCTCTATTCTTTTAGTTGATAGTAGGGCTTCTTATGTGCCCAAGTGGTTGTGTGGATATTTGGTGTGTATTCTCTTGGTTGGATATATTGCTACTAGAAACATCATCGGTGTTGATCCGGGTTTGTATTGCATTAGGTCTTGCTTTGTGGCTTGTTGGATTTGATGTGGTAGATTTTGGCGTTGTACTTGGAGTGGAATAGTTGCATGCATATTGTGTCTCCATGGATGATGGGACCCTCAGAGTTATAATCTGACTCCCTAATGAACCCGTCTTTGAGTGGGAGTTTGTCAAGTGGTAAAGGTCCATTCTTGACTTAAGGTACAATTGGTCTCTACGGGGTTAAACTTGTTATCATGTGAGAAATGAGGTGTTGAACCTAAGTTGGTTTGTCTATAAAGTTGTTGTTGGTGGTAGATGAGGCTTTGAATATCCTTTCCGATATTTTGAATTTTGGGGTAGTGTCCTTGGGTTTGACTAGTACACTGGGTATGCCTATAAGCCTCACGAGTAAGATATTTAGTCCCCACTCTAATAGGTTTATGGTTGTTTTGGTGATGATAATGTGGTTCGTTCTATAAGGAGGTAGTACATGTGAGTCATTTAAGGGTAGTGCTACAAGTTTAAGGAAAAAGGTTGGGTGCTAGGAGAAGAGATGGGAATTTTGATTGTAAAAGGTTGTCTTCTTAGGTTGTGTGGTGCCGAGTGATGATATTAAAATGGACCCTAGTAGGAAGAAGGTGATTACAATTTAGCCTAGACCTTTGACTTCATTGGATATTAGGAGCCTTTTGGGTTTGGTGGACTATTATCGGAGATTGTGAGTAGGTTATCTTCTATTGTTGCTCCTATGACTTAGTTGACCCTAAGTAAGGCCATGTTGTGACCGACGTTTTGAGTAGGGTGATTTGATAGGACCGGTAGTTGCCATTTCTCGTGTTATTCCTTTGTGCTAGTAGGATTTATGTATATATGAGTTGATCCTTGATTCCTTCCCATCAAGGAGACCCAAAATTATTTTCAAGAAAACCTACATGGATTTTACTTATTTTAATTTGGGGATTGAATATTATGATTCCTAAAATTCTATTGATACATGGGTAGTGTTTATTTGATCATTTTAATGTTCTTTAAATTGTTATATGATGATTTACTTTGGGTTTATGGAATTATAAGTATGCATGTTGCCCTTTTGAAATTATTTACTCATGAGAGATTACACTATGGATTTAAACATGGAATTAATTAGGTTTTCACTTCAACTTAATATTATAAATGTTGATTTTTAAATGGAGTCTTAATTACCTATGTCACTTCCTCATTGTTCATAGCATATGCATTCATGTACACGGATTATTTTGAAATATTATGTTATAGGTAAGCCCAATTTCGTTTTATGGTATGATTTTGACAAAACGTTGATTATGACAATATTGTGATCACATATATGTCTTTGATTTTAGCTCTTTAATCATTTTGGTGCTTGCACCATTTTGTATATGAATGGGTTATTCCTATGCATGAGTATTATGACTAGGAAATTATATTTTTGGCGTTTGAACCTAAGTATGAATTATTATAAATGGTTTTTGTCTTTTAAGTCCAATTGTGCATTGAAATGATTTAGAAAAAATGACTATTGCCTCTTTAAATGTATGTATATACATATTATAAGTATTTTTGTGGGATGACGGCTTAGTTTGATGGGTTGGAGGTTTTGGGGTAGTTGGATTACTTGCATAGCAGGCTTCTAATAAGTGTAGAACCCATAAGGTTGTAATATGAAAGATAAGGAAGGTCGATCTATTTGGTCAACTACAATTAGTTAGTCACTTCTCTAAGGTTGATTTGGGGGTCGGGTTTTGTTATCAAGTGTGGAAGAGGGTAGGCGATATCCCTAAGTGTCCTTTTGAGCTAGGACTGATCATTTTGAATATTGGTGGAGTTGTTTGGTTGGCTTATGCATCGGTTGTGTCTATTGGGACTCATGAATAGGGTCTTATAACCCTACCTTGGTATGTTTGTGGTAGTCTCCAGCGATGAGGTATTGATTTGTTTAGAGCTTGTGAATAATTTGGGGGTAGCATTGAAAGTCTCGAGAGATGAAATGTTGTTTGCTAATTATGGTAGTTATGAGTTGCGGGTAACAAGAAAGCGGTTATAACTCTTTAAGAATTATGATATAAGTGTGCATTAAGTTCCTTGTTGAGTCTAGTGATGTGGTTGACGCTCGTAGTGGGGTGCCTATGGGTAGTCTAACATTATGGTGATAGTGATAAGGAGGTGACTAGTGGGGTCCCTTGGTTGGCTAGATTAGAAGTTAGGTTGCGGGAAGTTGAGAATGGTAGTGTAGTGCTTTGGTTGTTCCAAATCTTCTTTGGTTAAGGAGTTCTAGTTTAAGCAAGGCCTTGATTCCGCCTTATTAAAGTTGGAAGCCGTGCCTGGAAAAAATGGTAGAGTGGAGGTTGTCTCTCAAGGGGGAGATGGTGGTACATGGTACCAAGTGGGTTAGATGTGTTTAAGACTGGCAATCGAGTTAAGGTTTGTGGGCCCTTATAGGGTTTGGAGGAGAAATTAAAGAGGTAGCATAAGGGTTGGAACTATCTAGGTTCATGAGTATAGCAAGCCCTTATAGTCGGCGTTGTATGTCCCCTGTTGGATGGTTTGAAGTGCGAGAAATGGCCTTGTTGAGTCAATCAAAAGTTTTACTCATGAGGAGTGAGGTTTGTTTTTGTAAAGAGGAAGTCATGTTAATGGTTTGTGAGTCCTTATAGGTTGTATAAGGAGGTTGGAAAAGATTGCTAAAAGTTTGGGGGTTGCCTTTGTGTGTAGATATTGGTTCATACGGTTCTTCATGCTTCCATGTTGAGGGGATGTGTTGGTGACTCTAATATTATTGAACACTTTGAGGTTGCACATGTTATGGAGGGTACGTTGTCTTAGGAAAAGATCCCGGTAGAGGTGTTGGATGGATGAGTGGTGAAGTTGATTGATAATGATGTAGTGTTCTTCAAGGCCCTTTGGAAGAGTCGTCTATTCGTATGTGTCTCTCAAGGAGTCAGAGCGGGCATGGAGGAGCAATATTTGTATCCCTTTCACTCTAGTCAAGCATATAATGACATGCCATGTCCTTTCGATGATTCCAAGTCCTATGTTTAAGCCCTATGTCATTCACATGCATCCATGCTTAAGTTGGCAAGTTTATAAAGATTTTACCCTTATGTTGAGATTTTGGAAATGGTGTTTTAAATGTAGTGTTGCATTCTTTTTGGGGCTGATTTGTTCATGATCAAGCTTCTCAAGTACGTTTCTTTTACATTCAGAGACGAATATTCCAAGGGGAAGATATTGTAATGCCAAAAAGTGCCTGAAAATGTGCCTAGAAAATGCCTGGAATCTTAATTAATCTTAATTTCCATATATCTAAAAGTCCATTCGTTATTTCGCAAACTCGACTTCATATTCTTGTTCAGTGGATTAAATTGAGTGGGAAATGGGTCTAACCTGAATTTTAAAGCAACTGTATCAAAATTCAAAAATTAAAAAAAATACTATTTAGGAGCGTCAACTTTGAAGGGGCATATTTCTTAGAACACAACGAATTGAGTTGCCCATGACCTACCAAATTAAATCCCTTTGAATTAGCTTTTCAATGGACTTGGTTTCACCTTATTCTGAGTTCGAATGAAGGATTTATGCACATTTTTGTAGAACTCGTTTGTGCGGAAAATGCAGATTCCAGTGGGGTTTTCGCATCGCCTCCACAACGCACCCCTTTGGTGCTTGTTTTAATTTTTTGGTCCAAGACTTATAATGGGCCTAAGGGTTCCCATTCTTGAAAATACATATACTTAGCCTTATTTCACCCTCATATCACCCTAAACATTCCCCAGTACTCACTCAAACATTTAGACTCATATTTAAACCTAAATTCAAGTCTCAAACTCAAGACCAATCGTAAGGATCTCATCAAGGATCTCATTCAAGCTTCAAGTCTCAATTTCCAATTTCTTCAAAGGTTCTCCAAAGTCAAGGTATGTGGTGTTGAACCATTGGGTCCTTTCACCCATGGTGCCTAAACCTCCTTTTTACTAATATTGCATGATTGAAAGTTGATTTTACATGTGGGACTTGTATATTAAGAAATTTACTGTCCAATGATTTTAGTTCATGAAAGTATGGTTGTTTTAGCATGTTTTTATCTCTAGATCTTGGATCCAATGTTGGATTTGATGAGGGGTTTTGATGTGAATGTCTTGGGGGTGTTGCAAGGTGTTGATTGATTATTTTATAATAGATTTTCTTGCATGATTTTATCTCTAAATTTCATGGTCTTTTACCCCTATTACACACCCCCAAGGTGTTTCATAAAATGTCCGGTTATGGTTTCTTAGGGAATTGAAGGTCCAAAGCATGTGATATGATATGAATGATGTTATAATAATGAAATGAGATTGTGTATATTATTATTCCTACATGAAGTATTGCATTAGAGGTTATGGTAAATCCTATATAAAGTGTTGCATTAGACCATGCCCGATCTGTGGGGACAAGAGCTTGGATAACCAAGGGAAGGGTTCATACTTCTCCAACTAGTGATGGGGCAGCATCATTGCTAACCTAGATGGAGGTTCATACTCATCAACCAAGATGAGTGTTTGTACTCATTCACTTAGGTGATAGGGCGGCATTATCACCAACCGAGATGAGGGTTAGTACTCATCCACCTAATTGATGGGGCGGCATCATTATTAAACCCAAGTTGTTTATACCTTGGAAATCTAGTTTGGTCTATTCTTCATATATGATATTTTATATGAGTATGAGTTACTGAAAGCATGCTTTACTTATGCATTGATCATGCATGTCATACTACTATATAATGCCTATTGCTTATTCTTATGCATTTTGATTATGATGCTTATCTTTTGTTGAATTGCATCCCACATACTTAGTACATTCAAATGTACTAACGCATATCTTGCCTACATGATATCACCATGTAGGGACTGGAGCTCCTATTGATTTTTGTTGTGGCTAGATGGATTGTTCAATTTGGCATTTGTTGAGTCCCCCATTTCGGGGAGAAGGACTATTCTCTCACATTGTGTATTAAGATTCTCTTTACTTTATCATATAATTATGACTATGAGGGTGAGCCCAGTAGTATGTCTTGGCCCTTGCCATTATCTATGTATTAGAGGTGTTGTTGGAAAAAGCTATGCATTTATGTTATGAGTTAATTCTATTATCTCTTGACTCTATGTTACGACAAGTTCTCGCTTAGTCCCTTTTGCCCTTGTTTAAATTCTTCAAATGTCATTTAATTACTTTCGTGACCAAGGATGTGTAATGATATGCTATGAAGCTTGTTTGGGGTTCCTTCGGGTTTCCCATTCGCCGATCAAGTCTAGGCCCTATGCTTGGGTCATGACACTTTCAATTGCTCTTTTAACTCCTTCAACTCTTTTGTGGCCATATGATAAGGGGGAATAGAGATAGGTTGAGTATCAGGAAGAAGATCTATAAGATGTCTATCTCTCTTTCGGGAGGGACACCGGAAAGGTCATTTGGGAAGACATCAAAAAACTTGTTTAAAATGGGGACCGACTCAATGGAAGGGTCCTTGGACTCCATATCTTTAACCTTCACAAGATGATATAAATACCCTCTAGTAAACAACTTATGAGCTTTAATGCATGAAATGAATCTACCCTTGACCACCACATCTTGACTTTCCCACTCAAGGAAGGGTTCATTTGGAAATTGAAACTTGACCCTATGGGTTCTACAATCAATGGAAGCATAGAATGAATGCAACCAATATATCCCAAGAATGACATCAAAGTATACCATGTCTAATTCAACAAGATCAGAAGGCAACAACTTATTCAAAATGCAAATAGGATAACTCTTATAAACTTTCCTAGCAACAATAGAGGCACCAATAGGAGTATACACTTCATATAAGTTATGCAACACTTCGGGAACAACATGGAACTTTTTAGCAACAAGAGGAGTAATAAAGGAAAGAGTGGCACCGGGGTTAAATCAAAGCATACACATCAAGGTCAAAAATTTTCAACATTCCGGTAACAACAGTGGGGACCTCACCAACCCCTTGCCTCCCATGTAGAGAGCCTAAAACTGGTTGTACATTGGGGCACCACCTTGAGGACCACCTCTACCCAATGAAACTGCATTAGCACCTTGTACCTTGGCACGGTTTCTCGGACAATCTACCTTCTTGTGGCCAAGCTCCCAACATTCAAAACATGTATAAGAACCCTTCAAACATGGAACTCTAAGCTTCCTTTCACATCTAGGGCATGCCTCTATAGGAGTCACATCACCAACACCTTGAGGCCTAGGGAAGTCATTGGCAAACCCCTTATTAGTAGCATGAGAAGGCCCTTGGCCATGGTGAAATCTAGCACCCCTTTGGAACTTTCCCTCAAAATGGGCCCTCTTGGCCTCATGGCCCCTTCTTTTCCTCCACTTTTCTTCTTCCATTTGCTCGGCATATCTCATCAACCAAGACAAGTCCATGTCACCAATAAGCATGGCGGACCGTCATTCTTCAACTTACCAAGTCAAAGACCCCCATAACAAACTTTTTCATCCTTGACCTAAGATCGGCCACCAAGTGAGGAGCATACATTGAAACTTGATTAAATTTGAGGGCATACTCCCTCATACTCAAAGCACCTTGTTTCAAGTTCATAAACTCTACCAACTTTGCCTCCCTAAGCTCAAGAGGGAAAAATCGATTAAGGAAGGCCAATTTAAACTCCTCCCAAAGCACCACATTACCAACCCCCTTTCTCACCCTTCCATTGTTCATACCAAATTTGGGCTACCCCTTTGAGTTAGTGTGCCACCAACTCTGCCTTTTCATTTGGCCTAATACCCATGATATTCAAGATTTTGTAGACCTCATCAATGGACTCTTGTGGATCTTCATCCACCTTTGAGCTATGGAAAACGGAAGGATTCAACATCATAAAGTCTCTTACCCTAGCTCCTAGGGTATTAGTATAAGGGTATTGGGCCCCTTGTTGGACTTGGTTGGCTACCAATTGGGCAAGCATAGTAAAAGCATCTCGAAGCTCACCATTGTTAGGTTACTCCTCAGGAGTTTAGGCTCGTCTTCCTCTAATATTTGGCATGTTCAAACATATCAAAGAGTAATCATTAGGGGGGGAAAACTTATTACAACTCTATAGCACGACAAAGAAGAACATGAAGAAGGGAAACATTTCCTAAAATGCCTCATAGCCTCCTATTCATAGTCAAGGCGCGCTTCACAACCATGAATAGGACTCTAATCGATGCGGTGTGTAGGACTCCGAGGATCTATCAACCTAGTGCTCTGATACCAAAGTTATCACAACCCAAGCCTAGGGCCTATACGTGACAAGGCGAATGGGGAATCCGAAAGAACCCCAATCAAGCCTCTCAACTTATCATTATACATCATTAGTAACGGAAACATGTAAAAGACATAAAACAAGCATAAGGGGCAAAAGGTGCTAAGGGATAGCTTGCGAAACAACATAAATAAGGGCCAAGGAGTCATAGCTCATATCATTAATACACAATTTGTCCAACAAACAACTCTAGATACATAGATAGAGCGAGGGCCAAAACAAATTAACCGAGCTCACCCTCATCGTCAAAATAAAATATAAGAAAAAGTCTAAATACATAGATAATAGCAACATATACGAAGGTCCCTGAAGTGGAGGATTCACCAACTAGCTTTAAGAAGGACCGATCTAGCCACGTGGAGGAGGAGGATGATCAATTTTGGCATTAATTCCTATATGGTGATATCATGTAGCCAAGAGTATGCATTAGTATGTTTCAATGTACTAAGTATGTGGGATGTAATGCAACAAGTGATAAGTTTCATAATCAACATGCATAACAATAGACAAAAGAATGATATAGCAATATAACATGTATGATCAATGCATAGGTAAAACATTCTTAAATAACTCATGCTCATATAAGATATCATAAGTGAAGAATAGACCAAGCCATATTTCCAACCTTGATTGGTTGATGATGGTCACACCCCATCATCCTAGGTGGTGTGGTACAAACCCCTCACATGGGTGATGATAGTCACACCCCATCATCCTAGGTGGTGAAGACAAACCCCTCACATGGTTGATGAGTACAAACCCTTAACTCGATTGATGATGGTCACCCCCAAATAATCCTAGGTGGCGAAATACAAACCCCTCACATGGTTGATGAGTACAAACCCCCAACTCGGTTGAAGATGGTCACACCCTATCATCCTATGTGGTGTGGTACAAACCCCTCACATGGTTATGTATGGTCTAATGCAACACTTTATATAGATTCGAATCCTAATACTATATATTAAATAATAATTTCTTAAATAATAATAAAAGGAATATACCAACATAAGATCTT
>JAOTQR010022774.1:0-16911 GCA_025774065.1 Solanum ossicruentum
CAAGAATTGATGCTACTTTGACCAATCCATGGCATGATTTATTCACATATAATTAGTACAAGTAAAATGTGGGGTGTCACATCATGTCTGCTTCAGCTTCCCATGTAGTACTCTAAACATGCTGGTTCCTCCAAAGCACCTTGACGGATGCCACATCCTTATTTCTCAACCTCTTGACTTGTCGATCCAAAATTTGTACCGGTACTTCTTTATAAGCCAAATTTTCTCCAACTACAACATCCAATTGAACTATAGAACTTGTGTCATGAACGCACTTCCTTAACATATATACATGAAAAGCAAGGTGAACAAACTCCATCTCATTAGACAACTCAAGCTCATAAGCTACCTTTCCAACCCTTCTTAAAATTTGTAAGGACCCACAAATCTGGGCTCAACTTGCCCTTTTTCTCAAAATGAACAACACGCTTCATAAGTGAAACTTTAAGATACACCAGATCTCCCACCATCAAATTCAAGATCTCTCCTCCTCATATCCGAATATGACTTTTGTTGGCTTTGAGCCATTTACAATCTATCTGTTATCATCCTTACTTTCTCCATAGCCTCCAAGACCAAATCTGGGCCTAATAATGCCATTTCACCTATCTCAAACCAGCCAACCGGTAATCTAAATCGCCTACCATAAAGAGCTTCAAACGGAGCGATCTCAATTCTAGAATGCTAACTGTTTCTATATGCAAACTCAATAACAGGTAAGTGATCATCCCAATTACATTTAAATTCGAAGACACATGCTATCAACATATCCTCCAATGTTTGAGGATGAAATGCGGTACTCAGCTTAAATTTGGTACCCAAACCTCATGGGAATGCCTTCCAAAAATGAGATGTGAATTGAGGGCCACGATTTGATATTATTGACAAAGGAACACCATGTCAGTGGACTAATTCATGAATATATAACCTTGCATAATCTTCAGCACTATACTAAGTCTTAACTGGCAAGAAATGAGCTGATTTAGTCATACGATCCACAATCATCCAAATTGAATCATATTGTTTCCAAGTCAGAGGTAATCCAACAATGAAGTCCACATAGATTTCATTCCACTTCCAAGTTGGGATTTCAATGTCTTGAGCTAGCTCACCGAGCCTTTGATGCTCGGCTTTCACTTGCTGACAATTTGGACATTCGGCTACAAACTTAGCTATGTCCTTTTTCATATTACCCTACCAATAGACTTCCTTCAAATCTCTATACATTTTGGTGCAACTAGGATGAATGGAAAAAGACAAATTATGAGCCTCTTGTAAGATCAAGGTTCTCAATCAATCTACATCCGGAACACACAATCGACCTTGGTATCTAAGGACACTAGCTTCCCCTTGTGACAAAACCTCCACTTTCTTTTGTTTAACTAATTTCTTTAATTCAATCAAAGTAGGGTCAAGGTCTTGCTTTGACTTCATATCAACAATCAAAGAAGATTGAGACCCGTCATGAACAAATATGCCACCATCATTAGTACCTTCCAACCTATCACCCAATCTAGCCAACTGTTGGACTTCCTTTGGCAACTCTTTCTTTTCACCCTCAACATGACTCATACTACCCATAGTTATTCTGCTCAAAGCATCAGCCACCACATTAGACTTACCCGGATGGTAGTGCACACTCATATCATAATCCTTGAGAAGTTCAAGCCATCTCTGTTGCCTTAGATTCAAGTCCCTTTGAGTGAACACATACTACAAGATCTTGTGATCGGTAAATACATCCACGTGAAGCCCATAGAGATAGTGACGCCAAACTTTTAGAGCAAACACTGCCGCTGCCAATTCAAGGTCATGAGTTGGATAATTGCACTCATGCACTTTCAACTGTCTAGAAGCATAAGCTATGATCTTACCATTTTGCATCAACACGCAACCCAACCCGACCCTAGATGCATCACAATATACCACAAAACCATCCAAACCACCTGAAAGAGTCAAGATGAGAGCCGAAGTCAGCTTATCTTTCAATGTCTGGAAACTCTTCTCACATTCATCAGAACACATAAACGTGGACTTTTCTGGGTCAATTTGGTCAAAGGGGATGCGATTGAAAGAAACCTTGCTACAAACCATCGGTAGTAACCTGCCAAACCCAAAAAACTCCTTATGTCAGAAGGAGATAAGGGTATAGGCCAGTTTCGCACTGCCTTACTCTTATTTGGGTCCACCATAATACCTTTATCAGTCACCACATGGCCAAGGAAAGAAACTTCTTTCAACCAAAATTCACGCTTACTAAATTTGGCGTACAATTTCTCATCTCTCAAAGTTTGAAGGACTGTTCTCAAATGTTCCTCATTCTCCTTCTCACTTCGAGAGTAGACTAGTATGTCATCAATAAAGACCACAACAAAAATATCAATGTAAGGTTTGAAGACCCGATTCATAAGATCCATAAATATAACCGGCCCATTTGTCAATCCAAAAGACATCACTAAAAACTCATAGTGCATAACTTATTCTAAAAGCTGTCTTAGGAATATAACTTCCCTAACTCGCAACTGGTGATACCCAGAACAAAGGTCAATCTCAGAAAAATGTCTAGCTCCTTGTAGTTGGTCAAATAAATCATCTATCCTCAGAAGTGGGTACTTATTCTTAACGGTGACTTTGTTGAGTTGACTATAGTCAATGCACATTCGGAGTGACTCGTCCTTCTTCCTTACAAACAGAATAGGAGCATCCCATGGAGATTTGCCCGGCCTAATAAATCCCTTCTCCAATAAATCTTTCAGTTGATCCTTAAGTTCTTTCAACTCCACTGGTACCATCCTATAGGGTGGAATAGAGATAGGTTTGGCAATGGGAAGGAGATCTATGCCAAAATCAATTTCCCTTTCTGGAGGAATACCAGGAAGATCTTTGGGAAACATATCGGGAAACTCATTGACTATAGGAACTGACTCAAGACAGGGAACCTTAGAAGACACATCTCGAACCCTAACCATATGACAGATACACCCCTTAGATATCATTTTCCGAGCTTTAAGATATGAAATAAATCTATCCTTTACCACATAATCTTGGCCTTCCCACTCAAACAAGGGTTCATTAGTAATTTGGAGTTTTAACTTTATGGATTCTACAATCTATGGTGGCATAAGAGGCATGTAACCAGTGCATACAAAAGATGACATCAAAATCTACCATAAACAATTCAATAAGATTGCATGGAAGAGTCTTATGAATAATAGACACAGGAATATTTTTATGGACTCTTTAAGCAACTGTTGACTCACCCACGGGAGTAGACACAAGAAAAGGGTCATCCAAAATTTTAGAACTTAAATTGAACCTATTGGCAAGAAAAGGGGTCACAAAGGATAAGTTGGCACGAGGATCCAACAACACATAACCATGAAAATGAAACACGTTCAACATACCCGTGACAACATTTGGCTTATCTTCCACCTCTTGCCTCCTATGTAGTGCATAGAACCTATTGTTGCGAGGACCACCACCTTGTGGCACAACTTGTGGCTTTTGGTCCGCCTGCACATCTTTACCATGTGGGCGACTACCCTTACCCTTATTATGAGCCTTGGGGCAATTGGCAATTTTGTGACCTAGTTGGCCACATGCAAAACAACTTCCCGACTCCCAATAACACACACCACCATGGCTCCCACCACACTTTTTTCATGTCTGCCAAGCTTGATCATGGCCACCATTTTGTTGACCCTTAATATGTTGAAACCGATCATTAGTATGCCTTTAGTTGAAGGCATTCGAAGACCCTTACTGTTGGAACCTTTGGTTTTGATGACCTCGGTTACCATCAGCACCATTGTGACCTTGATACTCACACTCATACCTTGGCCTCTTAGCATCAGTTTTCCTGATCTTACGAATCTTCTTTTCCTCAAGTTGCTCGCCATAAATCATAAGCCAAGACAAATCCATGTCTTGGATTAGTAGGGTAGTTTGGCATTCTTTGTTAATGAGGTCGGAGACTCCCGAAACAAACATATTGATCCTAGCCCTAGGATCGAATACCAGTATAGGGACATATTTGGAGAGTGTTTTGAATTTCAGTGAGTACTCATAAACCTTATCGACCCTTGCCTCAAGTCCGTAAACTCTTTCATTTTGTCTTCCCTTAATTCAAGAGAGAAAAAGCGGTCCAAGAATGCAGCCTTGAATTCTTCCCAATCAATTAGACCACCAAGCACCCTTTCACCTTCCCACTGATCATACCAAATCTAGGCAAGGCTTTTAAGTTGCTAAGCCACCAACTCCACTCTCTCCTCCGAGGACATACCCATAATCGGGAGAATTTTGTATACCTCAATGAACTCCATAGATCCTCATCAATTCTATTTTCATAAAATTCTAGTGGGTTCATCATACGAGTGAAATCTTTCACCCTAGCTTACTGGGTGGGTGCTTGAGGTGGAGCTTCCGTAGCCTGATTGGCAACCATTTGAGCCAATAAGGAGGTAACATTCCTAAACTCGGTGTGGAGAAAATTACCCTCTTCTGGAGGTTGCGGAACCTCACGTATGAGAATATTTCTTCTTGGCGGCATTTTCTATAGTGCAATGAACAAGTCATTAGAAAGAAGTTAAGTTACTCTTAAGGCACAATTTGATGTAAACTAAGCAGTGAGACAATCCTAAACATCTCATAGTCTCCTATTCATAGTTGTGGCGTGCTTCACCACCATGAATTACTAGATGCGGTGTGTGGACTTTCGAGGATCATTTTAAGACGTTGTGCTCTGATACCAAGCTTGTCACGACCCAAACGTAGGGCCTTGGTGTGACACAAAGAATGAGAACCCGAAGGCCCACAAACAAGCTGCTTAAATCATAATTGCACATTATAGATTTACATGGTAAATGGAAAATAAATGACAATGAAATATGGGGAATGGGATTAAAGGACATCTTGTAACCATAAGCGGAAGCATAAGTTAAATAGTTTAAAACAAACCAAGTGTAGCAATAGTCCAGACACACCTCTAAACAATAACAATAAACAGAGCCAAGAATACAAGTCTAGGCTCTTAATACTAAGCCAAATGAAAGTACATCAAATATCTGAATAATAAAGGCAAAGCTTGAAGATAAGGGTTCTATTCCCGATGAATGGGAATTCACCAAGGCTCAATCTTCACAAGCAATCTAGCCACGCGAAGGAGGATGAGGTAGATCGTCTCTCCCTACATGATTATAGCATATAGGCAAAAATGCAATTAGTTCTTTGGAATGTACTAAGTATGCGGGTATTCAATGCAACAAGTAAATATAATGACAAAGAATACTTGCCCAATATGACAAACTCTAAGCTTAAACAGTATATTCAGTTCCAAAGTAAGCGTAAAGTAATGCCATGAAAGTGCATAGAGAAGCACATAAGTAAATAAGTGTGGGAATAAGACCATAATCGACAAAACCATATGAGCTATAATATGGAATACCAATGTTATCTCCACACCAGTCAAAGAGTGAGTCAACTTGCCAGGGTATAACACCAGAAACGAAAAACAAAATAGATCCACTAGACAGAAAGCCTAAAAAGGCATAATCAAAATATCCTACGGTGACACATAGTTATGAGATTAAAAGCTTTATATAAGACCTCTTAGGTTGAGTCCCACTCCTAACTCATTCGGTGATAAGTCAAAATCCCACGGAAATGGACAATGCATATTAGAAATAATCAAAACTTAATTTAGTTCGGAAAGTCATATCTTGTAAAATAAATCATATTCAAACTTGTACATAGAATAGCTCCTTAACAAAGATTCAAAATGAAACTGAATGGGTCTTAAGTCACCCAATATCATTTCATACGAAAGCCAAATATTCAAAGTTCATAACTCAACTTAAATCACATTTGGGGAATGGTTCAATAACCTTAAAATCATGAATTTGACATTTAAACAAAGTTATAATAATCATAGGAGCAATTTAGGATAAAAATCATAA
This sequence comes from Solanum ossicruentum, assembly GCA_025774065.1. Classification (NCBI taxonomy): domain Eukaryota; kingdom Viridiplantae; phylum Streptophyta; class Magnoliopsida; order Solanales; family Solanaceae; genus Solanum; species Solanum ossicruentum. Next base: position 5,955 of record JAOTQR010022774.1, read on the forward strand.
TAACTCATTTGTGTATCTAAGACTTGAAAATATAAACTAGATCAATAATGCAAATCTTGCTTGGATTAAAACCTTGATAAATATTAATAAATAATCATAAGATGTATGAATTACCATAATTTAAGCAAATATGAATTAGTATACAATTATACATGTATTAAGATTGAAAATTTTGTAATTCAAAATTTAGTTTCCGAAGAAGACTTCTTGGTTGAAAGAAAACCAAGAATCAAAACAACATACCTTGCTTGATTAGCCTTGAGAAGATGAAGAGATTTGGTGGGATCTTGAAGAATACTTAGCCTAAGTGTTGGGAGAGCAATGTAGATTAGGGGATTTGGTTTCTTTGAAGAGTGATGTAGAGTCTAAGTAGAGGGGGGTTATTTATACTGATTTTGTGGGGGTTCTAAGGGTCATTTAATCAATTAAAAGTAGTAAAAATGTGTGGGGAAAAGGGTATAAAATCATGTGGTGCAAAGGGACTTTTTGACTCACTTTTAAAACGAAGAAAGATGCCAAACACAAGGGAGTGGGTATGAGACCTAAGTATGGAAGCATTATCCTTTCCCATGGTGCTATGGATGGTATCGTATAGCCTCAAGTTGTGTTAAGGGCATGCCAAAGACTGCCCATGCAAGCCGTGCAACAATGGCAAAAGAATTACTCTCAAACAAGTCAATTACGCAACCTTCACATATACCTTCATTTTGAATAATTCCAAATGCAAACCAAACTTCATTTTTAGTCTTAACTTCACATAACATTGCCCTCAAAAGATTATACCAAGGATAAACCAACCTCCCTTTCAAGACCACCTCAACAATCACATAACTAAACCAAGCTAATCGCTAGGATAACCTTCATTTCAAATTTTACTTAACTCAATAGGAATTCACTTGAACATTATCTTTTCACGCAAGTATAAGCTTAAAACACTAAGTACATTACAGTTGTCGAATGCATCGATGCCCTCCTTATCTCATCATTTTCAGTTGAATTGCTTTTCCTCGATTCTCATTCTCCACCCGTACCAACCTTTCCTCCATACCTTCCATCCTTCCATTCATTTCTGCTATTTGTTTAGAGATGTAAGCAAGAGTTTCCATGATGTTTTCCGGACCTTCCCCAATTGGACTTGTATTAGACATGATACCTACAACACTGAAAACAAGATTAGTAGCAAAAGTCTCACATCACTCGTATGCAACTCTCAATGCACCTTCTATGACGTCGTCTCATAATTGATATGAACTAGCTCCTCTCAATCAATTGAAGGTCACCTATCCTTTGTGGTGGAGTGGAATCTTATGACTCTTGAAAGATGGATGACTCAAACAGAGCTTAGGAACATGAATAAAAGAAGAAAAACTAGAAGAAAAAGGCACAAGAAATATCAGACTAAAAAAACTAACAAAAGTAGAAGAAAGTACTTGTTGTTACCTAATTTGAAGAATCAAAGAGTCAATTTAATGTTTAGAAACTAGTTAACAAGTAATTAAAGGTGTTAATTAATTGTTAAATAGTTGAGGATTTAAAGGAAAATGAGTGACAAAGAAGAAGAATTGAGTTCACACTTAGAAAATTTTTTGAAGGCTTAAGGAGAAAATGTTTTTGAAGGCTTAAGGTGTTCATGAATGACTTGAAAGCGGTTTGATTTGATGATTTGAGGATTAAAACTAGTTAAAAAGTAGTTAAAGATGTTAATTACTTGCTAAATAGTTGGAGAATTGAAGTACAAAATTTTTTAAAAAAGAATCACGTCATTTGGATACTTAGATAAATTCTTATGCCCAAAAAGTCTACAGAAATTAGTCTCTGAAATTGAGACTCACGCGACACGTGGTGTGTCTGGAGAGGGCCCGAATGTTGAATCACCTGCTGGTGCTGAGTTGGTGCTGACTGGCGCTGAGTTGGTGCTAATTTGGCGCTGATGTGGAAATAAAATTTTTAATTTTTTAAATTTGTTTTTAATTTTTTTATTTTTCATTTTTTGTTTAAAATTTCCACTAAGAGTCAACCAATACATTGACCAACTTCTACTTGAAAAAAAAAGGTTCAAATGTACCTTTTGGTCTTCTTTTTCTTCAAGAACACCTAGAATACCAAGAACACACACTAAATCGCAACACCTTCAAATCAACTCAAAATTGACTCAAAATTTAGGATTAGCTTCCCCTTGATGTAGAGAATAAACTCCAATGATCATTAACCTTCAATTTCTTCTCAATCAAAGAACCACTTTCAAAATTTGAAAAGTTTAAATACTCAAAACCCTTCAATGGCAACTTCACTTCCACATCTCCAAATTGAATGAAATTTGAGATTTAGGCTCAAAAAACACTAGTGAACAAGAATCTAGTGTCAAAAACAACAAATCAAATGATTCTTTTTTGGATTTTTCTTTGGATTTTTGAATTTTTGAGTGGATCAAAATTTCAAGACCTAGATTTGTGAAAACAAATCTAAACCTAAGTTCTGATACCATCCCTCGGGTCTATACTCTTTATTTATTGCACTCCTATTGCACTTGATGAGGGCTCCCATCACGCCCATTTCTAATTTCCTACTTCTAAAGAGGGCTGATAGGATATATCCTCTTTATCAATTGCACTTGATTAGGGCTGATGAGGGCTCCCTAGGGTATAGTCCCTTTATTATTGCACTTGATGAGGGCTATAATTTACTACTTTCGGGTTATTGCTATGAGTGCTCTCATTATTATTGCACTTGATGAGGGCATGTGATAGTGTGCCTTTAATTCAACCCTTATGGAATTCATTATTGTAACTAATAAAGGGAATATACCCTAGGGCTCTTTATTAATTGCACTTGATGAGGGCTGGTGATAGTGTGCCTTTAATTCAACCCCTCACTTGATTATGGAATTTACTAGTTTCTGGATTATGGATTTTAGCTTTATTTGAGAATTGCATTTTTATCACTTAAAGTGTTAAGCATGGAAATGTTATATTTTTTTTATTTTTATTGTTTTTTATTTTATTGTTATTGATTTATTGTTTGAATTTAGTTTTATTGTTTTGAATTTGATTGATTTTCCCTTACTACAATAATAGAGTTTTTCCTGGTATATTTGATTTTGCTTGATTATCGCTTGATGCTTGATGTGCATTTTTTTGGTTACTTAGTGGTTAATCCTGGTGATGATCTGACTTCCATGCCCTCTGACTTCCAGCTATGTGTTGTGCGGCTCCCGCGAAGCGAATGAAGGGAAGTTCTTCGAGCTCTTATAGGCCTACCCGCCTTGAAGCGTCTTCAATCTCCACGAGAATTCTGATTTATTTTCAAAAAGGTGAAACGCCCATTCTTAACCAGTTCTGAAAGGGTTCGCTCATGGGAAGATAATTTTACATCAACAAGTAAGGGAAAAAAGAACTTGAGTTCCCTTGTCAGTTGGAGTTCTAACAATAGGAGCGTGCCATCCTGAACCCATTATGTATTAAGTTCCCTCAGGTCTATACTCTTTATTTATTGCACTCCCATTGCACTTGATGAGGGCTCCTATCACGCCCATTTCTAATTTCTTACTTCTAAAGAGGGCTGATAGGGTATATCCTCTTTATCAATTGCACTTGATTAGGGCTGATGAGGGCTCCCTAGGGTATAGTCCCTTTATTTATTGCACTTGATGAGGGCTATAATTTACTACTTTCGGGTTATTGCTATGAGTGCTCTCATTATTTATTGCACTTGATGAGGGCATGTGATAGTGTGCCTTTAATTCAACCCCTATGGAATTCATTATTGTAATTAATAAAGGGAATATACCCTAGGGCTCTTTATTAATTGCACTTGATGAGGGCTGGTGATAGTGTGCCTTTATTTCAACCCCTCACTTGGTTATAGAATTTACTAGTTTCTGGGTTATGGATTTTAGCTTTATTTGAGAATTGCATTTTTATCACTTAAAGTGTTAAGCATGGAAATGTTATATTTTTTTATTTTTATTGTTTTTTATTTTATTGTTATTGATTTATTGTTTTGAATTTGATTGATTTTCCCTTACTACAATAATAGAGTTTTTTCTGGTATATTTGATTTTGCTTGATTATCCCTTGATGCTTGATGTGCATTTTTTTCCTTTTGACTCCCATTCCTTATGTCTTGCTTTCAAACGCCTTTCTTGGAATTTTTATTTATATAATAATAATAACAGATGAAAATAGTAAATCGAGGTACCCCTCACACTATCACCAGCCCTCATTAAGTGCAATTAATAAAGAGCCTCCGACTTAGCCTACTGTGGAACTACCTGGGGCAGCTATCAGCATTCAATGTGTATTCCTGAATAATCTCATTTTTGCCATTTCCCTGTTGTCAAATCTAATATCAAATTGCTATAAAGTTGAATGTGTTCCCGATTTAAGACTTTTTTGCTTTTCTATAAGTTGTGCTTTTGCTAGAGCGGCCCCACCGGTGATTCCTGAATTGGAAGTTCTGATACCAAATGATAAAGATCAAACAAGAAGGAAAGAGAAAAAGGAACAAAGATATAAGGATATGTTGATTAAATTTAAAGTATTGAAATTATGGCAACAAGGGACTAAAACCTCACCTCTCAATTGATTTCAACATCTCATATCAAACCCTAGAAGGAAAATTGAAAAAACTAAGAACCACAAATGCACAACCTTCAATTATTCAAACAAACAAGTCAACTAACAATTTTAAGAGTTCACGCTAATTACTCAACAAGAAGATACTATAAATTGTGAATTCAGTATTCAACATAATCTAAGTCTTCAAAATGATAAAATAAGGTTATTTGTACTAAGTAAATAAAAGAAGACATTTTCTTTACAATTTTACCCGTAATGAGTAAGGGCCTTGTTTAGTTGCCTTCTTTTCAAATCCTTGAATTCAAGTAGTAGCTATTTGCACATATGACCTCTTTCCTTCCATCTTCTCACCTTGATAGACCTTCCACACATTGTAAGCATTTCTTTGGTGATCCTCAAGCTCCTCTAATGCTTCCTTATTCATGAACATTGCTTGTAGGTCTCGGAGATCTTTTGCTCGACTCCTTGTGAATTGTCTTTAGGGGTACATGTCACTCATGTTGGTGCCATCTCTACTTTGCATGTTATCATCACTTTGCATGTTATCAAATAGTGCTCATATATATACTGGAGATATGACCATGACCTTCATATAAAACTCATTAGAGCTATTACATGAATTCGCTCGAAGTAGGCCTCCTATCAGCAGTAAGAGAAGATTACTTGCCAAGAGTAATCTACATCACACCTTACGACCCTGCCTTTTTCGGTGTGATAGACACCTTTCTTACGATCATATCCTTTCAAAAGGATTTTCATACCAAAACATATCATATCATATCAAAATGTGTAACCATTCCTTATGACCCCTTCATTTTGGTAATGTATGCTGGCACATAGTTCAAAGAAAGAGAGATGACCCTTAGGGATAGCCTTTACGCCCCTAATCCATTTGGTTCTAGGTCAAACATGTCACGAGAATACTTGTACATATACATGCTTTTAAAAGAGGCATAAGTCATTTCAAGTCATTCAATGCATACTTGGGCTCAAAGCCAAATACATTTCATAATCATTCATACTTGGCCTCTAAAGTCAAATCATAGTTCATAATCATGCTTCTCACACATATGAATAGCTCAATCACATATATGGGATGGTGCAAGCACCCAAAATGCTCAAAGAGCCATATCATAGACATTTATGTGATCATATTCTTATCATAACCATAATCTTATCAAAATCATATACATAGATATAATTGGGCTTAACCCACTTGTTAATTTTCATAAAATTCAATGCTCATGATGTATATGCCATGCATGATGTATGAATAGCAATGGGTAATATAGATTCATTCTAAAATCAACAATATAATATGAAATTCAAGTAAACCCATAAGTAAAATCAACATTAAACTCACAATATTGATTACCCATTCCTAGAATAAACTTTAAAGGTACAATGCATATTCAAATATTTATAATAATAATAATGTAATTTAACACATTAGGACTTAAATCAACTTAAAATCAACAATAAAGCATAGCCCATACTTTAATTGAATTTATAAAATCATGATTCTCAAAACCCACATTTAAAATAAGAAAAATTCCATGAAATTCAAGTGAAAAGAGTTTGGGTCTTCTTGGTTGAATGGGTCCAAGAATCAATCCTACATACCTTAGCTAATAAAGAAGATTCAAGAAGACATTTGATAAGAAAAGGGTTTTCACTTTATTCCCAAGCTTAGTCTTCACAAAGCCTTTGAGGGAGTTCTTAAAAGTGACTTGATAAATTTCTAAGTGTAGGAATGAATATATATGAATGAGAGGAAAAAATTATAGGACATTTCAGTGTCTTTAGGTAGCATAGGAATTCACAAAACACCCTTAGGATAAACCATAATTACGAAAATACCATTAACAAAACGAGTAGAAAAATTAAAGTACAGGTCTCAAGGAAGGGGCGTACAGTCGGTGAGGCACTATACGGACCGTCCAACATTTTGAAGAATTCCACTTGATGAAGGTCCGAGATGGTAATTCCATACTTAGAAAAATTCAATGTAGGCACCTATAAGGAAGAGTTATACGAACTATACCAAGACACATAGTGCGTGTACTCCTTTTCACTTCACATAGAAATGTTCTTCACAACAAAGTTCTGAGACGGTGATCCAATACTTAGAAAATCTTCAACTCTGGCACCTACATGAAAAAGGCCTCACGGACTGTGAAGCACCATATGGTTTGTGAAAGGGGTCGTGCCACTTGCCTTGTGCTCAAAATTATGGAGTCTCATGTCCAAAGCTACCGTACAGTCCAAGAATGGTATGCCTTGGTCCCAAACCCTACAGTAAGGCCCTCACACCCCACACAAGGCCAAGGGCCACTTCAAGGAGGCTCCACACGGTCTATATAGCATTACACAAACTGTGAAGGCTTCCATTGTCACGACCCAAGCCTAGGGCCTACATGTGACAGGGTGAATGGGAACCTGAAGCGACCCAAAAAAGCCTCTTAGCATATCAATCACACACCCTTGGTCGCAGAAGCAAAGTATTCATCAACAAGAGATATACAAAATGGGAAGGGGGACTAAGGGAAGTCTTTGATATCATAAAATTATAAAGAGTCAAGCTTACAGCATAAATACATCATAATGTTCCAACAACACCTCTAAACTTACAATGGAGTGGGGGCCAGGACACTTAAATGACCCCAAAAAGTGCCCAAAAACGTGCCTCGGAATGCCCAAAATTTTAATTTTCATATATCTTAAATTCTGTGCGTGATATCAAAAATCCGACTCCATATTCTTGCTCAGAGGGTCAAAATATTTGGGAGAGAGTTTAACCTTGATTTTAGAGCCATCGAATCACAATTTCAAATTTTAAAAAAATCAATTTCCAAAGGCGATCTGCGATCACTGCACGACACGCCTTTATCGCGGAGTAGTATTAATTTGGCCCAGTTTTTTTTTCTCAGTCCAAGACTTTTATTTCTTAGGCCGAAGTGTTTCCAAATGTATTTTTACCTACACTTAGCCTTATTTCACGCTCATATCATCCTAATCATCCCCAATACTCACCAAAACACTTAGCCAAATATTTACTCCTAAATTCAAGTCCCAAACTTAAGACCAATCTTAAGGATTTCATCAAGGATCTCACTCAAGCCTCAAGTCTCCATTTCCAATCTTCTTCAAGGGTTCTCCAAAGTCAAGGTATGTGGTGTTAAACCATTGGGTCCTTCCACCCATGGTGTCTAAACCCTCTTTTAACTAATATTGCATGATTTAAAGTGAATTTTACATGTGGGTCCTGTATATTGAGGAATTTACTGCATAGTGATTTATGTTCGTGAAAGTATAGTTGTTTTAGCATGTTTTGAGCTTCGTGGATCTAATGTTGGATGTGATGAGGGATTTTGATGTGAATGTCTTGGGGTGTTGCAAGGTGTTTATTGATGTTTTTACAATAGATTTTCTTGCATGATTTCTTCTTTAAATTGCATGGCCTTTAACCCCCATTACACCCCTCAAGGTGTTTGATAAAATGTTCGGATGTGGTTTCTTGAGGAGTTAAATGTCCAAAGCATGAGATATGATATGATTGATTTTATGATGATGAAGTGAGCTTATATGCATGATGAATTCTATATAAAGTGTTGCATTAGACCATGCCCAATCAAGGGGGGAGGGTCTAAGAACCCGGATAACCGAGATCGGGTTTTGTACCCATCAATTGAGGGAAGGGTTAATACTTCTCCACCTAGTGATGTGGAGGCATCATCAGTAATCGAGTTGGGGATTTGTACACATCAACCAAGGGAAGGGTTAGTACTTCTCCACCTAGGTGATGGGGCGGCATTATCACCAACCGAGTGAAGGGTTAGTACTTCACCACCTAGGCTATGGGGAGGCATTATCCCCAACTGAGTGAAAGGGTTAGTACTTCACCACCTAAGTAATGGGGCGGCATCATCACTAACCTCAAGGGGTTTACACCTTGGAAATCTAGCTTGGTCTATTCTTCATATATGATACTTTATATGAGCATGAATTATTTAAGCATGTTTTACTTATGCATTGTTCATACATGACATCTTGCTATAATATGCCCATGGCCTATTGTTATGCATTTTGATCATGATGTCTATTTCTTGTTACATTGCATCCCACATACTTAGTACATTCAAATATACTAACGCATACTCTTGCCTACATGATATCTCCATTTAGGAACTGTTGCTCAAGTTGATCATCCTCTCCATTCACGTGGTTAGTCGATGCTATTCCAAGCTTGTTGGTGAGTCCTCCATTTTGGGGATCGTAGTCTATAATCGCTATTATCTATGTGTTGAGACACTTTCTTATGTTCTATTTTGACTATGAGGATAAGCCCGATTACTTTGTCTTGACCCTCGCTCTATCTATGTATTTAGAGGTGTTTGTTGGACAATTGTGTAATTATGATATGAGCTATGACTCTTTGTCTCTGATGTTGATGTTTTGGCAAGCTATCCCTTAGCCCCTTTGCCCCTTATTCTTATTTTGTGTCTTTTACATACTTCCGCGGCCAATGATGTATAATGATAGGTTGAGAGGCTTGATTGGAGTTCCTAGGCTTGGGTGGTGACAAATTTGGTATCAGAGCATTAGATTGATAGATCCTCGAAGTCCAACACATAGCATCGATTAGAGTCCTATTCATGGTTGTGAAGCGCGCCATTACTATGAATAGGAGGCTTTGTGGCATTTTAGGAAATGTTTCCCTTTTTCATGTTCTATGTTGTACTATGGAGTTGTAGTGAGTTCCCTCCCCCCCTCTAATGATTGTTCTTTGCTATGCTAGATCATGACAAACACTAGAGGAAGACGGGCCCAAACTCCCAAGGAGCAACCTACCAATGGTGAGCTCCGGGATGCTCTTACTATGCTTGCCCAAGTGGTGGCCAACCAAGTCCAACAAGGGGCCCAAGCCCCTCATGCTACTACCCCTGGAGGTAGGATGAGATACTTCATGAGGATGAATCGTCCAGTTTTCCATGGCTCAAAGGTGGATGAAGATCCACAAAAGTTCATTGATAAGGTCTACAAAATCTTGAATATCATGGGTGTTCGACCGACTGAAAAGGTAGAGTTGGTAGCATACTAATTCAAGGGGGTAACCCAAATTTGGTATGAGCAATGGAAGGGTGAGAAGGGTAATGTTTATATGGTGCTTTGGGAAGAATTCAAATTGGCCTTCTTTAACCGATTTTTCCCTCTTGAGCTTAGGGAAGCAAAATTGGTGGAGTTTATGAACTTGAAGCAAGGTACTATGAGTGTGAGGGAGTATGTCCTCAAATTTACCAACTTTCCATGTATTCTCCTCATTTGGTGGCCGATCCTAGATCAAGGATGAATAAATTTGTGATGGGGGTCTCTAACTTGGTGAATGAAGAATGCTACTCCACCTTGCTAATTGGTGATATGGACTTATCTCGGTTGATAACATATGCCGAGCAAATGGAAGAAGAAAAAAATGAGAAAAAGAAGGGGCCATGAGGCCAAGAGGGCCCGTTTTGAGGGTAAGTTCCAAAAGTGTGTTAAATTTCATAAAGGCCAAAGGATTCCTCATGGTACTAATAGGGAGTTTGCCAATGACTTCCCTAGGCCTCAAGGTATTGGTGATGTGGCTCCAAATGTTGTGTCCTAGATGTGGAAAGAGTCATAATGGCCCGTGTTTGAAAGGTTCTAATGCATGCTTTGGATGTGGGGAGCTTGGTCACAAGAGGTAGATTGTCCAAGAAACTGTGGCAAGGTTTGAGGTTCTAATGCGGTTCCATTGGGTAGAGGTGGTCCTCAAGGTGGTTCCCCAAGGCACAACTGGTTTTATGCTCTACATGGGAGGCAATGGATTGGTGAGGTCCCTGATGTTGTTACCAATATGTTGAAAATATTTGATTTTGATGTATATGCTTTGATTGATCCAGGTGCCACCCTTTGTAAATGAGTTTCTTGATGTCTTCCCAAATGACCTTCCCGGTGTCCCTCTCGAAAGGGAGATAGACTTTGGCATAGATCTTCTTATCGATACTCACCCTATCTCCATTCCCCCTTATCGCACGGCCCCGACGGAGTTGAATGAGTTAAAAGAGCAACTGAAAGATTTGTTGGAAAAGGGATTAGTAGATCTAGTCTATCACCTTGGGGTGCTCCGGCGTTGTTTGTAATGAAGAAGGATGGGTCACTTAGGATGTGCTTGGACTACCGGCAACTCAATAGGTCACTATAAAAAATAGATATCCTTTTCAAGAATTGATGACTTGTTTGACCAATTGCAAGGGGCTAGCTTTTTCTCTAAGATTGATCTTTGGTCCGGGTATCATCAAGTGAGGGTGAGGGAGTGTTCTGTTCCCAAGCGACCTTCCGGACTAGGTACGGACATTATG